>VZQC01000974.1:555497-729972 GCA_009823505.1 Rhizomys pruinosus | reverse complement strand
ACTGCTCTTGCAGAGGACCCGGTTTCCATCCCCAGCGCCCACATGGCAGCTAAGAACCGCCTGTAACTCCAATTCCAGGAGAACTCCAGTTCCAGGGGAATCCAAGATCCTTTTCTGAGCTCCTCGGCATTGCACGACACGGATGCACAAACCTACATGCAGACAGTACATTCATACACATATAAAAATAAATAAAATATAAAAAAGACTTACAAAAAGATTTAGAGCAGCAAGGATATTGCAAAATCTGAAGCTCAGAGATGGCCTGCCTTCATACCTGCTGTCTTTTGAGAAATGGAGCTATGTCAACTCAGGAACTGAAGCTCCTTGCTATGGCTGACCTACTGAATTGCCTGTGGCTAAATAGGGTCTTCCTTAGAGTGGCATTGTAGTCCCTGTTTAACAGCACAGCCAGTCTAGCATTCAGGAAGACTAGCAGGGCAATTTCAATTACCACTGTTCCTATAAGGTCAGTATTTCTGTAACATTTATTTTGAAACTGAATTTATACCGATATAATTGATGTATTAGCAGTGTGGACATACTGAATTAATGGAATTTTACATTTTTTGATGTGTAGTTTTATTCACATCCACCCTAGTTGAAGACAGGAGATGAACACACACACACACATACACACAAGCATACACACACGCACACACACACCCCTACTTACATCTTGTACACATACTAAAGATATTATCAGGGCACATGTGTTATGAATCACACTCATCCACATCCGGTCTGATTTTGTATGATTTCAGATCACATTCCTTCTGCTACTTCTTTTCATGAGATACAATCCTTCTGTCATCCCCTTCTACAAACCAACTTCAGATATTTCTTTCATTAAAGTGTCTTACATGTGGCAATGATGAAATTTATGCATTTCTTAGTCATTTCAGTTGTGTATAATGGTACTATTGTGTTTAGTGGATTGCTACATCATAGTCAAGGTTTGGAGTAAAGTGTTTCCTTTGTTTCTTTTTTTTCTCTTTTATTTGTTTATTTTAAGGGATTCTACAATATAATAGCACAGTTGTTTTCAGATAACATTGACGTTACTCAATTTGCTGTACAATTAAGTAATTGGTGCATTTTTTTGAAGTGAGCCAAATTATTAAGCATAAGCAATAAATGTAAGTAACATTCATGTAAAACCAATTTGTCCTTGGTTTCTAAATCTCTGGTTTCCATTGCATTTTTAAATATATTTTATTTTTATTATTTTTTATTTTATGTGTATGAGTGTACTGACTACGTATATGTAAGTGCACTTGTGCTATGTCAGATCCCTTGGAATCTGGCATTGACAGTTGGAGCTTGTGGGTGGTGGGAATTGAACCTGGGTCCTCTGCAAGAACATCCAATTCTCTTAACTCTCATCTCTCTAGCCCCTCATTGTATAATTTTGCATATTGTAAGATATTGATTTCTAATGGTGATTAACTACCTTGAAAGTGCTGCTTATGATAGTATCATGTTACCTCTCACTTTCTGTAATTCAAGTCTCTATGCACAATGGAGTTCCGGTGGAATTTCTGCTTAGGATCTAACAATCAAGCTGTAAGCTAGTAAAAATCAAGCTGATGCTAGTCAAGTTGGATTCTTACCAACTTGTTATGAGTAGAATCTATTTCCAGAATAATTTCAATAACTGGAAGCATTTTGTTTTGGATCATTTGGGAGTTTGTTTTGGGTGACCAAAAGCCAGGGTGCACTGCTTCTCCATTGTTATTGGCCATTATGTATATTGGTTCCATGGTCGATCATTCCATCTTTGAAACCAGCCACCATGGACGGACTGTTTCATGGCTTTGAATCACTCTATGCTCCAGGTCTTCTGTATCTCACTGATTTCTTTTTAATTGTTATCAAGAGGAAAATTCTGCCATGAGGACTGTGTGAACAGGTCAGCTCAGAAAATTCCAGGGCCATCTCTCTAACTTGAAAGTAAACTTGGGGTTGGAGGTTTATCTCAGAGTTAGAGCACTTGCCTAGCAAGTGCAAGGTCCTTAATTTTGTCTGCAGCACTGGAGAGAAAGAAAAAAAAGTCTCCAAAAGTAAATTGATTAATAACCTTAATTACATCTCCAAAATCTCATTTGCCATGCAGCATGACATATTCCTAATAGGCAATGAAGATCACGGTGGGCAGATTCCTGCCTACTACAGAGCAGTGATTTTTAAGAGCTGACATGTCATGTCACACTGCAGCAGATGTGACTACACTTATGAATCCTCTGTATGCCCTTCAAACTTACCTCTTCCTCCTCTTGCCTCCATAATGCTGTAATCCTTCCACATTCATTTTTTGATCTCCCTGCAACTAATATCTATCTTTCCTTTGACTGACAGACTCTGTGGAATATGATAAAAGATGGGCTCCATCTCTTAAGAAAAGTGAAAACATCTGAAATTTCGCAGACCTCCCCAGAGCCCACCTGTAGAGCTCTTCCAGTATCTCCCTCTGCCTTATTGTGCGGAATGATGACTTTAATGTGACTAGTTTGATGTGCCAGTTAAGGTACAATGTAATCGGTCTTTCTTCCTTCCTTTAATCCTCACAGTAAACCATGGGGACAGCTTTGTTATCTACATTCAGATCGAAGCTTTAAAGCCGTGTAGGAAGGAATTTAAATCCAGGTTTGTCAATTTCAAAAGCCAAACCACCAGCTTAAATTATTGTATCACAGGTATAATTTTGATTTTGATAATCAAAAAGATTGTAGAAAAATCCACCTTATGATCTGATCTGTGCTTCAAGTCCAACCCAACTGCATCTAACACTGAAAAACCAATTCTTTGCATTTCTTCTACCATCTATTCAAGATTTAATATTCTCATTGCCATCCTGCCTGCATCCACCGGACCTTTGTTCTAATTGTCTTTACTTTTGTTCTAATTGTCTTTACTTTTGTTAAAATATTTTAATTCCCAAGGTAGAATATTACATATTTTGAAAGTAACAATAATCATGGCATCACCTGCAGAAGTTTCTGTGACATTGTCACTGAGCAACATTCAATTTCTCCATTCTAAAAATATGCTCCTAATAAATTATTAAATTATTTCAACAAATTACCTCATGGTCATATAACTGTTTGTAGCGGGCTGGAGAGATGGCCTAGCGGTTGAGACCGCCGACTGCTCTTGCAGAGGAACCGGGTTCGACCCCCAGCACCCACATGGCAGCCGAGGGCCATCTGGGACTCCAGTTCCAGGAGAGCTCCAGTTCCAGGGGAGTCCGACGCCCTACTCTGACCTCCGCGGCATTGCACGGTACGGGTGCACAGACTTGCATGCAGACAGTGCATTCATACACATATGGAAATAAATAAAATTAATAAAAAAATAACTGTTTGTAGCTATTGCAAACTTGGAATAAAGTAGATAATTCTACAAATAAATCTCTTATCATTGACCATTCTTTTCTAGAACATTGCCTAAAATATTGTGTGTGCTTACAAAATACATTTACTAAAAGTAACTTGAATTAAATTCAAGCTGAAGCAGCAGGAATGAAGTTTATAGGACTGTTGCTGATGACTTAGGTCAGTCAACGTGTCTTATGTTCCCTCATAATCAAAGAGAAAAAAGACAAGCAATGAATAAATTCAATGCCCTTTAGAGCATATTTTTGGTTCCAAATAAATAGCTTGGGTTACATGAATGCAAGTGTGTCAGAGTACAACTACTGGGACTCTGTTCTCTCCTACCTTGTGGGTTCCATGGATCTGATAAGTCATCAAGTTGGTTGGTGAAGTGTCTCTTTTCCTGCTGAGGCTTCTCACTGAAGCTTAAATGAAGAGTTTTCTAACTAAATAGCTTAGTACTTGAGACCATACTAGGAAGGATGCTTTCTTGTGTAGAAATCTCTAGTTCACTCCTTCCTTTATTTCAAATTTCAGACAGCTGGATTGTGTTTTTTATACTACCTCCCATAATAAATAATGATCAGAAATATGAAGATATGAAATCACTTGACCAAGCAGCATACTATCCAGCCCAGCCATCTCCATCTTCTCACCTTTGTCCTAATTCTTTGAGGGTCAACAGTGGAGCATCCTTGCTGGACTCTGATGTATCTTAGCCTAATCTAATATCTTGTGAACCTGACTCAAAGTGAAACATTGAATAAAGCCTTACCAAGATGGGATTCCCATTATCTTCAAGTAAAAAATAAATTGAAAGTCAGCGTAATGATCATGGTTTATGGAGTGTTTGTTATTAGGGCCAGGTTCCTAATTCCAACCAAGGTGCACAATGTAACTCCCTAGCAAACATTTTCTGAATGCCACTCCCAGCAGTAGGCTCTTTAATTCACTTTACCATAATCTCACCAATAGAAAACAAGAGCAAATTTTATCAAAGTTTTAATGAGGAAATTGATCTGAAAATGATAGCTTAAATTGCCATCACTAGAATATTTGAACCTTTGTCTAAAGTTGATTCTAGCTTGGTTTATGTTCAGAGTTAATGAGCCAAACAATTATAATCATCAAGCCAGGGCACTGTGGTTATAGACTCAGAGTCCATCTGCTCTATGTCCCTTATAATATCTATGAAAAAAAATCATTGTTTTTCCTTCTGGAAAAATCCATCTAAGACTGGAAAGTTAATACTGTGTAATCTTCCCCAATGAGCTGAGAAAGGTTTGGGAAAATTTCTAAGCCAAAATGTATGTCAGGCTCAATTGCATGTGAACTTCCAGCCTTTCAGCTCTGTGCTCTTAAATTTCTCCAAAGAATCATTTGGAAGATAGTATTTTGGGAAGAGTTGGATCCCCAACTAAAGACATCCTACTTTCTGGTGTGTCCTCCCCTGTTTGTTTGAGTTTAGACAAGGAGATAATTTGATTAGGTGAAATGGGAATTATCAACATTTGCTAATTCTTCATTTAACCACATAACAGACAGATCTAGAAATTGCTGGTAACCAGTGAAACAAACAGAGAGGCTGATTAAATCCCCTTGGGTTCATTTGACATCTCTCATTGAAAAATCTAATCCTCAATTTTCTCCTCATTGATAGATCAACATAAATCTTTCTTGGCATCTGACCTACTCTGACCTAGGATAAAGCTCCTTCCGGTCCTCTATTATTAGCATTCATCTTTTATGCTCCCTTGGTTAATTTTCAGGGTTACAGATGTGAGTCAATCAGACACTAAGATCACAATCTAGAGTCTAGACAGAAAACAAGGGGATAACAGAAATATTTAGAAAAGGAAGAACAGTCTTTTGAGATTGACAAAGAGAGACTCTTGCTTTGCAAAAAATAACTCTTCACAGGTGCTTTTGAAGCCATTACGCAATGGACTCCTTGATTTGACCTGTGATGGTATTTCATCTACTATGACCACATAAAGTCAGCAGTAGTTGTGTCAGTGCTCAGCAGTCATGAGGCCACTGGAACAACATAGACATTGGCTTTGCCTCATGTTCATCGTGTTGTGACTCAGGGTTTTTCCTGTGTTCCTCCAGTGAGAGGGAAAATTATGTTTCTGATTTCTGAAAGTGTGTCAAAATGGTCCAATAACTGCAATTAGAGATGCTATAATTACTCAACACTCACATGTTATGTCAACAGAGGCAAATGTTTAACACAGTTAATAAACTGCAAGCTACAAGGTCACCTATTTGCATGAGCTACTTAAAGAACCCTAGGAGGAGGTTTCTTTTTTTAAGTTAATTTTTAATTGAGCACATTTCATACAACATTTCTTAATCAAATTTAGACTCATTCCCCCATCCATGCTCACCCCTCATGCCCCCCCCCCACCTACCAGAGCTCATGGGTTCTGTCATGCATGTTAAGTCCTGTCTTGCATATTTTTCTCGGTCTTTTATAACCTTTTGATGCAGAAGTTTACTGTTTTGTCCAGTTCTTTGAATAGGTTTCTTTCTCTTTTTTTGTTCCTGTTAATTTTATATTATTCCAAAATATGCATATATACACTCCACATAAGATCAAAATTATGAAAATTGAAAATAAACTATAGGTTAATTCCAAAACACATTTAGAGGTTCACATTTTTTAATTATTAAACTTTTTCCATAGGTCATACATTATTTCTCAATTGACTCTTGAGTTGCTTCCCTTTCCATGCCCCCCACCCCACGCGAGTCCCTCCACAATGCCATACATGTCCTGAATCTTTTTATGAGTCTTTCCAGAGTTTTTTTTTTCAGTTCTTTTGTTGTTGTTCTTTTCAACTTGTATTGCTACAGTATCTATACATATATACATACATAAATATATACATACATACATACATAAATATATACATACATATATACATACAAATATCACTTGAATTGGAGGAGTTTTTCCTAAAAGATGTCATGTCCTTAAGGAAGTGCTAGAAGGTTCCTCCTTGGCAATCCCAAACAACCATCAATCCTGCACTTTTGCTCCACATTGGGGACTTTCCCTCCCATGTTCCCCCAAATGAAGCCCAGTAAGCACACACCCCGTCTTGATCCACCTGCACTGGCCTCCATGATACAGCCCAGGTAGTCCAACAATGGCAGTCTATATTCTGACAAGGCTGACATCAGCTTAGGTGATTAGTCCATAAGCTGGGTATCTCAGTAGTCCCCATCTAGCATTGAAGCTTTGGAGGATTCTTGGAGAGACAGAGTCCTCAGATCATATTAGAAAGTTAAAAAGCTGTGCGTCATGTCTTTGAGGAGTGCCCAAAGTGGTGGCAGCCGGAGAGTAGATGCACTTGCCAGTAAGAATTGAAGACAGGCCAGACAACAGTTCTCTCTCTTTTTTCTTTTTGTCTTTTTACTAAGATCTCAAGTTCTATGTCTGCAGTACAGTTTCTCTAGTCTTACTGATTATTTATATCTGGTTGTACTTTTCCTTTTGGATGCTTAAGGCTACACAGTTTGCTCAGATTAACCAAGGTTTTTGTTTTCTCAAGGTCAGTTGAGGATCTGGTCCTCAGGGGTCACTCGGGGTTTTTTTTGGGGGGGAAGAGGATGGGAGCCCCTTGCTCCTTTCAGCTTTTCATTTACCAGTTCCATCCACTCGAGGACAAAATCAGGTCTTGCTACACGAAGCTTCCTTTTCTGAAGCATGAGCGGACTTTCCTCTTTATAGACTGGACACTGGCTGAAGTCCCATTAGTGGCTCTCCAAGACCTCCCTGAACAGGAAGACTGGTGACCCATATTTGCAGGACATTTCAAGGGATGCCCCCATGCATAATCCTCTAAGACTTGGTTGACCTCTGGGGGCAAGGCACAAAGTTATCCCTTAGGTCCCTCGGCCAAATTGGTATAGGCATTAAGTATGGTCATTAAGCACCCAGAAAGGCTAAGTTACACCAGCCTATTACATTGCACCTCTATTAAAACTTTTATCCTTTGGAAACAAACTGTATGTTATTTCCATATCATATTTCTTGATTCACATCTTTCCATTTTAGTCCCATGTTACTCTAAAAGATGCACACACACCCTCCATCATATACTAAAAATCCAAGGTCTGAAAATAAGAGTTAGGTCAGCTTTAGAACCTGTGTAGGGATTCCCAATACAAGAGTACAATTGTCTTTAGATTGCGAGGAATATAACATTAACATTGCTCATTTTGTCTTACACCTTGGTACTTGGTACTAGCATCCAAAAGATGACAGATGGCCTCTGGAATGCCAGAGAGTGTTACCAAAGGCCACTAAACCAATAAAGCAAATATGGGTCTCCCTGAGTCAAGCAAGACTCCACCATCAGCACCAGCTACACCTCACCTGCCTGGAAATACTGTGCAGCAGAGGCAGCCATGTGCCTGTATATCCCAAATCTAATTGGCTATTGGCTCTCTCCTTGGAGGAATAACCCATGGCTGATGCCACAAGCTTACATCCTCTACAGGTCAGGAGATGTTATAAGCTACAGTAAGACCCTGTCATATTTAACAGGGGGGAAAAATGTAATTCATGGATTAACATATCATCCAAACATATGTGTCTATGCCAAAGTAACCTACCATAACTATTAATGCTGCTTAAATACCTATATATCTAATTGCTTGTGCTTCATTAGTAGGATCGAAAGGTTACTCCTGGACAAACTGTCAGCCCATGAAAGGAAACAGCCAGAATTGACCAGAGTCCAAGTCAACAGCTCCAGAGAGAGTGGACTGTTTTACTTCTCATCCACCTGTGCTCCTTTTCTAAGCCTAGGGAACAATCTGCGGAAGAGGGGGCGTGGTAGAATGTAAAGGCTGCGATTGGGGTGAATGGTGAAACTACAGCGATGTAGTCTGGACACTCATTTGATCAACTTGATTGAACAAACAACCTGGATGGTGGGGCTGTGGGGGTTTGGGCACAACAGCCTGCAGATTGGTTTTGTTCGAAGGATGCTTGTACTCATGGATTATCACTTATAGCTAAAAAAGGGGGGAAAAAAAACAAAGATGCAGGATAGTTATGGCAGAATACATGATCTGGGATGGAGTGGGGGTCGGGGAGAAGGGAAAGGGAAAAATGCCTGATCTGAATTGGAAAATAATGTACGAAATGCACAAAGCATCAATAAAAATTAAATTAAAAAAAAGATGAGGGATACCATTCATCTTTTGTTTTTCTGGGACTGCGTTTCTTCACTTAGAATAAAATCTTCTAGTTCCATCCATTTACCCACAAATTTCTTAATGTCATCTTTCTTTACCAGGGCATAGTTCTCCATTGTGTAGATGTACCACATTTCCTGTATCCAGTCATCAGTTGAGGGGCACATGGGTTGGTTCCAGCTCTTCACTATTGTGAAGAGAGCTGCAATGTATGTAGGAAGAGTCTGAGGGATATATACCCAGAAGTGATATGGCTGGGTCAGGTGTTAGGTTCATTGTGAGTCTTTTAAGGGTTCTCCAAACTGCTTTCCATAGTGGTTGTACAAGTTTGCATTCCCACCAGCAGTGGATGAAAGTTCCCCTTTCCCCACTTCCTCTGCAGCATTTGGTATCATTTGTTTTCTTGATCCTAGTCAGCCTTATTAGGGTGAGATGATATCTTAAAGTGGTTTTAATTGCATTTCCTTGTTAGCAATGTTGAACACTT
Organism: Rhizomys pruinosus; assembly: GCA_009823505.1. Lineage (NCBI taxonomy): Eukaryota > Metazoa > Chordata > Mammalia > Rodentia > Spalacidae > Rhizomys > Rhizomys pruinosus. The sequence continues at coordinate 720,897 of VZQC01000974.1, read as the reverse complement.
TTGAAGATGTTTCTCAGCCATCTCTATTTCCTCACTTGTGAAGTCTCTGCTCAGCTAAAGAGCTGAGTAAAGACTCCATCTTTTGAGTGAGTCATTTGTTTTATTACTTCTTTGTTTTTGAGTAGTTTAAATATTCTGGAATTTAATGCTCTGTCAGATGAATCAGCAGTGAAGGTTTCCTCCCACTCTGTGGGTTTTCACTTCACTTCCCTGATTGTTTCTTTTGCTGTACAAAAACTTTTGAGTTTAGGGGCTGGAGAGATGGCCAAGTGGTTAAGAGTGCTGACTACTCTTGCAGAGGACCCAGGTTCGATCCCCAGCACCCACATGGTGGCTGAGAACCATCTTTAACTCCAGTTTCAGGGGACACCGACGCCCTCTTCTGACATCTGTGGCATTGCATGACACAGGTGCACAAACCTACATGCAGACAGTACATTCATACACTTACAAAAATAAATTAAAAAAAAAAACTTTTGAGTTTAATAAGGTCCCACTTGTCAATTGTTGACCTTATTTCCCGTACAGCTGCTGTCTGATTTAGAAAGTCTTTTCCTACACCTATGACTTGTAATTTGCAGCAGACTTTTTCTTCTAACACCTTCAGAGTTTTGGGTTTCAAATTGAGGTCTTTGGTCCATTTGGAGTTGATTTTTGTACAGGGTGAGAGGTAGGGGTTTAATTTTATTCTTCTATAAGTGATGATCCAGTTTTGCCAGCAGCATTTGCTGAAGATGCTGTTTTTCTTCCACTGAGTCTTTTTGGCCCCCTTGTCAAATATAAGGTGGCTGAAATTGTTTTGTTGTTGTTGTTGTTGCTTAAATAAAATAATTTTTTTATTTTTCTAATATATATTTTTACAAGATTATCAAATCTAGACCTGTGTCCCCCACCCTATCCCCCGACCCCACCAGAGCTCATGTATTCTGTCAAACATGTGTTGTTGTAGTCTTTTCCAATATGCATCACTCCCAACTGCTTGGACAAAAACTCAAGGGGCCGTGCACAAGAAATACTTACATAGGTAATTGGCACTAGCATCCACAGATGAGGGATACCTTTTGTCCTAGTTTGTCTTCCACTGCTGTGACAAAACACTTTGACCAACACCAAGGTGGGGAGGAAAGGGTTTATTCTGCTTACATCTCCTGGGTCACAGTTCTCACTCAGGGATCCCAAGGCAAGAAATCAGGGCAGGAACCTGGAAGCAGAAGCTGAAGCACAAGCCATGGAGGAATGCTGTTCATTGGCTTGCTCCCCTGGCTCATGCCCAGCCTGCCTTCTTATACAGTACACAACAACCTGCCCAGGGTGGCACCACTCATTGTGGGCTGGGCCCTCCCACACTGCTCGACCATCAAGATAATACTCCACAGATGTGGCCACAGGCCAATCCAATGGAGCCAATTCCCCAAGTGAGGCTCCCTCAACCCTGGTGTGTCAAGTTGACATTAAGCTATCCAGCATAATTGACCCCTTGTCAATTTGACACACAAAACACATCACTATTAAACCATCACCTTTCCAGTTCTTATCCCCAAAGTATGATGTTAACATTAATCACAACCTAAGACAGTACAATCTTAAAAGCCCCACAGTCCTTAAAATGTCCAAACACTTAAAAGTTCACAGACTATTAAAAGTCTCTTAACTGTGGGCTGCTGTAAAATCCAAAATAAGTACTGTCTTATTTCAAAGGGAAGAATCAGGCACACTCAAACAAAACCTAAGTCCAGCAAAGTAGTGCAAGGCTGGACACCTGGCACTCACTCACGGTCTTCTGGGCTCCAAAGGGTTTCGGCAGCTCCCCCTCTCTGACTCTGCCGTCTGTGGTACACACAGCTCATATCAAAGGCCCAGGCTGACTCCATTCCACACCTGCTGCTGCTCTTGGTGGTCATCCCACAGTCCCGGCGTCTCCAAAAAGCTGGGGTCGCCACTGAAACTGAGGCAGCACCTTCACCAATGGTATCTTCTGACCTCTCCTGGTGCAAAGCCTCAGCTTCTCTCCATGACCTCTGCAATCCTGGGGTCTTCACTGCAACCAAGGTGCACTTCCACCAATGGTCTTTCCTGACCTCTCACAGTGCCAAGCCTCGGCTGCTCTCTATGATCCCCTCAAATTTCAACACCAGAACCATATAGGAGACTCTTACATGTTACCAAGTCCTGTTTCTGGCTCGAGATGGAGGCTCAGGTCCCTTCTGGATCACAGCTTCTGTGTGCTTACCCTGAAGAAATTCTTCCCAGAAGATTTCACCACAGTGATGCTGGTCTCTTGTTACTTACAGCTGATTTTTCAGTCCCAGCTAACCAGCATCAATTGTCCCAGTACAACAAAGATTTCACTTCAGGTTCTGGTCTCTTGTTACTTACAGCTGATTCTTCAGCTGACCAGAGACCACAGATTCTCAATTAAAAATATCACACTAAAGGCTCCAGTAGTCTTGACTTCCCTTTGAATTTCACTAAGCAAGGTCCTCCATCTTTATCAACTCCTCAGCAAACTGCTCCAAGCTTCAAGCAATGACTTTAGGCATTTCAATGATCTTCCCAGCCTATAAAGTTCAAATGCCTCCACCATCCTGTCCTCCAAAACTCCAAGGTCAGGTCTGTCACTACAGAGCATAGCCTACTCTCTTTTGGTATCCAATTTCTGTTCTTAGTTTGTCTTATTGCTGTTGACAGAACATCTTGACTAACATCAAGTTGGGAGGAAAGGGTTTATTCAGCTCTACTCTCCTTTTTGGGCACAGTTTCTCATTCAGGGTAGCCCTAACAGCAAGAACTCAGGGCAGGAACCTGGAAGCAGAAGCTTGTAATCACAAGCCATGATTAGATGTGTTTTCAGTTGCTGCCTCCTTCTGTATGTCTCATGCCCGCCTGCCCCTTCTTATAACGTACACACAATGCACCTGCCTCAGTGGTGGCACCACTTTCATTGTCGGCTGCGCCCTCCACTCTAACTCGACATCAAGTACAATACCTCGCCACATGATGTGGCCACAGGCACATAAAATGGTATCCAATTCGCCCAATAGTAGGCTCCCTCTAACCCTATGGTGTGTGCAAAATTGATCCTAAAGCTCTATTCCCAGCCACACCATTTCGTCTATTTGTTTTTCTGTGACTGTGTTACTTTCATCAGCATTGATGTCTCCTCTATGCTCCAGCCATTTTCTTGCAAAGCTCATGATTGTCATCCTTTCTTACTGCTGCATAGAACTCCATTGTGTAGATTTATGTACCACTCATTTTCTCTATCACACTCGTCAGATTGCAGGGCCATTTGGGTTTGGTTCCCAGCTCCTCTTGTATTGTGAAGACAGTCTGAAATATACATGGTCCGTGCATTTGTATCTCTGTTGGTTGAGGGTGAGTCTTTGTTGGTATCATAACCAGGAGTGGTATAACTTGGGTCGGGTGGCAAACGTTTCATTCCAAGTTCTTCCAATGGGGTCTCCATCTACTCTTTCCATGGTGGCTGCATATGATGTTTACATTACCTCCAGCAGTGGATGAGTGTTCCCTCTTTCCCACAACCTCTCAGCACTTGGTATCATTCGTTTTTCTGAGCCGAGCCATTCTTATTGGAGTAAGATGATATCTTAAAGTGGTTTTGATTTGCATTTCCTTAATGATTAGTGATGTTGAACACTTCTTAAGGTGTTTCTCAAGGTGGCTGAAATTGTATGTGCTCAGGTTTGGATCTTCAGTTTTGTTCCATTAATCAAGAGGTCTGTTTTTGTGCCAGTACCAGGCTGTTTTTATGACTACAGCCCTGTAGTATAGTTTGATGTCTGGTATAGAAATTCCCTCTGTATTGCTGTTTTTGCTCAGGGTTGCTTTGGCTATTTGGGGTCTTTTGTTGTTCTATATGAATTTAAGAATCTTTCTTTTTCCAAGACTGTGAAAAATGTCCTGGGGATTTTAATTGGATTTTTTTTGAATTGGTATATTAGTTTGGGTAGAATGGACATTTTTACTATATTAATTTTTCCAATCCATGAGCATGGTGGACTTTCCATCTTCTGATGTCTTCTTCAATCTTCTTCTTCAGGAGTTTATAATTGTAGAATTCCATCTTTTGAGTGAGTCATTTGTTTTCTAACTTCTTTGTTTTTTGAGTAGTTTACTTATTCTTGTGGTTTTTTTTTTTCTTCACTTCCATGATTGTGTCTTTTTCTATACAGAAACTTTTGAGTTTGATGAGGTCCCACTTGTCAATAGTTGACCTTATTTCCTGTGCTGCTGCGCTCTGATTTAGAAAGTCTTTTCCTACTCTTATAAATTGAGGATTTGTTTTGCATCCATCTTACATCTTATTAATGTAGACTTTTGCAATAGATGGAGACTATTACAGAGTTCTACAAGTGGTCACACATACAAAATAAGTGTCTATAAGATGACCATCCATAAGTTACACATCTACAATGGAACCTTTACAACTAAGGCTCACAGAACCTAAAGGAACAGGGTTAGAGAGAACACTAACACATCTGTTAACTCTCATTAGCGAAGCTTCTTTGTGCAACAGAAGGCAATGAACACAAATGGCCAAACTGAAGAGAATAAGAGTCTACAGAGTTCGGGTCCCTGAACAGGAATCCTATGTTGAACTTTACCTACCAGGGGCTCACTGACCATTGTGGAAGAGGGGGCAGAAATAATGTAAGAACGATGGGAGGAATTGCATGGCCATAAGGAAACAGAATCTTACAGGATCCTGGGTCCTTGCTCACATGAAGTTACAACAATGCTGACAGACTGTTCAAGACCCATGCACACTCAATCAGAGAAAATCTTAGCATAGAACTGCAGCAATGGGAAGCATTAACCAAACAACTTTTGGAAGGTGATTACTGCTGGGTGAGAGACAGCAGATCTTCTTTAAGAGAGAGTCTCTAGACACAATGACTAGACCCCAGCGGATAAACTTTTACTGAGGGATGTCTGGATACATTCACTTGACTTCATAGGCCTTAACATATATGACAGAATGCATGACTTCCAGGGGAGGGGAATATAGGGTGTGTAGATGGAGGAGAGGGGTTTACAGGTGACTAAAATGCTTTATATGAAGTGCACAAAGTGCACAAAATTCAATAAAATTATACATCCAAAAGAAAAAATACAGGATGAACTAATTTCTGGACCCATGCATGCTTAAACTTTTGGTTATTGCAATCATGCAGTGAAATAAAACATTAGCAGAGCACAGAATTACAACAGCACTGATTGTTGTCTAAAATTTGATTGATATTTATTATGAGCTGACAGTGTTATAAACAAAACCTCAGTGCCAGAATCATCTTCCCTTTTAAATAGTGTACATTTCCTGATTCCTACAAATTTTGTTGTTAGTATGTTAAATTTTCATGTTTTGTCTGTCAATAGTTTTGTTATAAGTGTTTCATTTTTTAATGATGAAAATTTCCTTCTGTTGTTTCCTTGAATTATTACATTTACGTTTGTGTGTGTGTGTGTGTGTGTGTGCACATGCATGCCATGGCACCCAGTGGAGATCAGAGGACAATATGGAAATTGGTTCTTTCTTTCCATTCAGTGGTTCAAAGGCTGAAATTGAGGTCATCAATTGTGGCAGCAAGTGCTGTTACCCACTGAACCATCTTATTGATCCTTGCTATTATTATGATGATTATTTTTGCTTTGTGTTATGGGATCCTTCCTTAAAATACTAGTTATTAATATATGAGTCTTTATTACATGCTATAAAAATTTCTTTAAAAATAGTGACTAATAAATAGGTGTTAGACATAAACAAGTATAGGTGTCAGGTATAATAACAGCAAACAGCATGTAAATGGTTTCTTACATTTAGAGCCTGTAATCTCAGACAAAAATCAGTAAATTAAATTAATTTCATATTTTGTTCAGCTTTCTGTTATCTTTTTTCTTAGATTTTATTATCTTCTCCCTTCATTCTTAGAGCTTTAGTTTATCCTCTACATTACTGCTTTAATTTTCTACTGTGTTAATTTTATTCTTTATAGTTCCTTGGCATGTTTGTTCTCCCATTTTAATTACATTTAAAAATTCCCCTCGCCATTAAAAATCTTTCTGTAATTTTATATTTCCTTGCAGATATTTATCTCCACAGAATTTATGGTTTTAGCTTTTATTGAGTGTAGCCAATATAATTCTTTTTTTTTTTTTTTTTTATTTTTGTATGTGTATCAATGTACTGTCTGCATGCAGGTCTGTGCACCCGTGTCGTGCAATGCCGCGGAGGTCAGAAGAGGGTCTCGGACTCCCCTGGAGCTGGAGTTCTCCTGGAATTGGAGTTTCAGACGGCTCTCGGCCGCCATGTGGGCGCTGGGGATCGAACCCGGGTCCTCTGTAAGAGCGGTCGGCGCTCTTAACCGCTAGGCCATCTCTCCAGCCCGCCAATATAATTCTTAAAGAACATCAAAAGCAAAACAATTTCAACTTGCATATTAACTATTTTAATAAAAATATTTTATTCTACATTTTCTGTAATGTGTGCCTTCATATTATTAGAGAATTGTTGCCTAAAATTCAACGTAAAGTGACTTATTGAAAAGTGTTGTCTTTAGATCAACATGTTTTCAATCAACAATGTGTACATTTTGTACTTATTCCTTTCTATTCACTTGTTATTTTCTGTCAAATAGGGATACCCTGAGTATGCACCCAGCAACAGTGGATGCTATCTAAAGAGATTCCTAAGATCCTGTAAACATTATATTATGCAGCTCTCCTGGAGTAAGGCAGGACCATTGGCAGATATGTACATCTGATATTCAGCATGACAGAGTATGAGAGTCAGGTCCAGCATTCTCTGCTTCTGATATTGCCACCAGGAACTTGGGTAGGCCTGGACATCACTGTGGTACGTGAAGTATCAGGGTTGAAAAAAAATGCAGAAGCGAGATTAGAAGGTATGTGTGTGGCTTGGTTCAGTAGTGCAAACCTTTGCTCTTAGAATGGGGGAAATAGCCAGGTAGATCTTGGTGAGATGGAAGACAGTCTGGTCCACATAGTAAATTCCAGGGCAGTTAGGGCTACAAGGATATAAGGATAACTCACTTTCTCTCTCTCTCTCTCTCTCTCTCTCTCTCTCTCTCTCTCTCTCTCATACACACAAAACTAACAAAAGTATACACACACACACACACACACACACACACACACACATATATATATATATATGTTGTCATATGGGCCTTATGGCTACTTAGTATACTGGATATAAATTCATATTTTTTCTTTTTGTCTTTTTGAGACAGGGTCTCCCTTTTGTCGCAGCTGGCCTGGAGCTAACTATGTAGACCAGGCGGACCTTGAGCTCAAAGAGATCTGCCTGCCTATGCTTTCTGAGTTCTAGGATTAAAGGCCTGTATCATGACGCCTGGCTATAAGTTCATATTTTTTTATCTAATGCGATCTCTGGTGCCATTAACCAGAGAAACTTTTCCTATGTGCTGGACATTTTCTTATGAGTCACCTGAACTCTCAGCAATGAGATCTCCAGCTCCACCCCAGAGTTATTGAATGAAAATCCCTGGAGCTTGAAATCTATGCAGTACTAGACCTTCCAGGTGATTCTGACATGTGTAATAGTGTGGGAACCACTGCCTTGGTGACTAGAACATGTGGTGGTCAGCTCACTGTGAGGTGGGTTTTGAGCTCAGTTTATCTTCTTTTTATTTATTTATTTATTTTAATTTTATTTATTTTTGTATGTGTATGAATGTACTGTCTTGTATGAATGTACTGTCTGCATGTAGGTCTGTGCGCCAGTGTCGTGCAATGCTGTGGGGGTCAGAAGGTGGTCTCGGATTCCCCTGGAACTGGAGTTCTCCTGGAACTGGAGTTACAGATGGTTTTCAACCACCATGTGGTTGCTGGGGATTGAACCTGGGTCCTCTGCAAGAGCAGTTGGTGCTCTTAACCGCTAGGCTATCTCTCCAGCTCTGAGCTCAGCATATCTTCTATGACCCAGCACATAACTGGGAACAAATTAAAGTAAGAGTCATAGGTGATATAACTATTCATTTGTTCATTTAACTTGTCCATCTAGCCATGTGCTCAGTGCTGAACAAATGGTGGTATGTCTCCCAGTCTGGTGATGATGGATACATGCCCAAGATCCTAAATTAAAGAGTATCTTTGGTAGCATGGACAGTGAAGGATAGCTGTGAGGACACTTAGATTGACTTTCAGGAAATAGGAAAGTCCTCTTAGAGAAGAAAACATTTAAAAAGGATATATTAATATAAAATGTCAAGGATTATACAAGTTTAGATGAAGTAAAAATCATTTGTCATTGAGCAAAAGTTTCAAAAGATAAAGAATATTTAATATTGCTGCCATGAAATATTACATTAATAGGAGCAATGGACCGTAGAGGAGTGAGCTTGTGATGAAGTCATATACAGAAAAAAGGATGAGCATTATTGCCTCCCATCAGAGCTCAGTGGATAAAGGGACAGGTGGGTGGCCATAAAAAGCAGTTCCTGCATGGGCAGAACCTCCTAGCTCCTCTTGTGTTCTTGAAATTACAGTGGTGAGTTATTTGATAGTATGTCTCACCAGAGCCCTGCGTGAAATATAATTCTAAGTCTTCTTGCTCAACTCTGGATTTTCTAATAGGTGGAATTTTCTCTGGGAATGGATAAATTGTGAACATTTGCAGTGTGGCAGAGAATTTGGCAGTAGGAACTGGAAACTTGCATTTGATATATAGTGTAACTATCTATTCAAATGTATGAAATCCTGGAGCAGGCTATTTTGGATGCAAAGGTCTAGCACAGCTTGAAGTATAAATTAACCTGCCAAGTGCCTTAGGGCTCCTTAGGCAATGAACCGGTGAACCTCTCAGATGCATTCCGTTTTGTTTTTAAGTGAACTTTCTTAAGTGAAGAGTTTTGTGGATATCAAAATAGCCAAAGATGTTGATGCTGGCACTAAACATAAAGAAAATAAGAAGGAAGCTGGTTTCTACATTTCTGACATTTGGCTTTTCATCTGGTTAGGGTCCAGAAAGTGTTTTTAGGTGTCTCTGGCTCTGTGAAGTATGATAAAGAGTATGGGTCTGTCTTGACCCAGGCATTATTATAGAAAATTCCTCATCTGTCTCATTCAATGAGAGTAGATGCAAGAAATTCATATCATTACATACAGATGAAAAAGAGAACCTGTAAACACATTTAGTAATTTTCTCAAGAATAAGGTCTTGAAAAGCTAAAAGGTGGAGGAACCAGATTGGAAATCAGACACACAGGAGTTTCTTCTCACTCACCACCAGCCTCCCCAAACACTTTCCACAGACCTTATGTTCTGTCTTCCTCTATGAACTTGGCCTGCTGAGGTGGCCCCTGAGGGTTTAGGAGCCAGGCAGCAGATTTTAGTAGTTTCATGAAATACATCTGAATCTGGTTTCAGTGTTTCAGTGAGCCCAGACTTACAGAGCTAAGACACATTAAATCCTTCCTTTGCTGGAAGTCAGGGAGAAGAGAGGCCTTTTCTCTGCCAACCCAACAATAAAGTGGTTTCTTATTTCTCCGGGGCTGCATTTGGGAGCTCAGGCTTCCAAGCCTACGGGAAACCCAGATGAGCAAAGTTTCAGAGTTCTCCCCACATGGAGAGAACATTCAGCAGTCATCCAGGGTCCACCTCACTCTCAATGGGCAAGTTTCCCAGGTGCTGCAGCCACATCTGGAAATGGACACAAGTGAAGGTAAGGTGATCATCTGAGGATGGGGCATTCCATCAATCATGCTTGATTCACTCAATAAATATTTATTTTGGCAGGTTAATAAAAGAGAACCAGCAATGGTCAGTCTCCATCTACTGTAAGCCCTGAAGTTCCATAAAGGTGATCAGGGGCTGGTATCATAAGAGATGCAGTGTCAGCTAAGGCTGAGGGAAGTGTAAGTGGGACAGTAGAAAGGTAGCACTGTCCAGGCAGATAGGCAAATTTGGAAGCTGGAAATTTTGCCAAGGAAAATAATGAGAGGACACAGGGCCCAAGGAAGGAGGGGGACAAAGCCTGTAAGGCCTTGAGGCTCAGATAGACAAAGGGCCCCACATAGTGCTCATCATAGATGCAAATCAGGTCTCATGGATAATGACAAGGTCTCCTGAAAGAGCCTGGGTGGAAAAAGATGAGACAAAAGGGCAAGGTATCTAGCACTCTGAGAAGCTCTACAGAGTTTTAGTTTTAGAAAGTGCAGATTCACCATTGCCTAGCATCCAAACCCGTACTCCAGGGATTCATAAAATCTGACTTAATCAATACTAGGGATACTAAATATAAGCAGGTTAATTTTGTAAAAGGTAAAGCCACACCTGCTCAAGTACTCAGAACCTAAACACTGGCCACTGGCAACCACTTTTTTTTGAAAATTTAAGCAGCACTGCCAATTGAGGAAGGAGAAACAGAGATATACACTCATTCTTGAGCTTTCTTTTTTTTCAGTCTTTGAATTTTATTTTATTTTTTTTTTAATTTTCATTTTTATTGATGCTTTGTGTATTTCATACATCATTTTCCAATTCAGTTCAGGCATATTTCCCTTTCCCTTCCCCCCACTCCACCCCACCCCATCCCAGATCATGCATTCTTCCATAACTGTCCTGCATCTTTCTCTCATTTTTTTTTCATTTTTTAACAATAAGTGATAATTTATGAGTACAAGCATCCTTCATGTAAAAACAATTTGCAAGCAGTTGTGCCCAAACCCATACAGCCCATGGGTCCCACCATCCAGCAGGGGGGGCTTGTATGTTCAATCAAGTTGATATAATGAGTGTCCGGACTATATTGCTGTAGTTTCACCATTCACCCCAATCGCATCCCTTACATTCTACCACGCCCCCTGTTCTGCAGATTGTTCCCTAGGCTTAGAAAAGAGGCACAGGTGGATGAGAAGCAAAACAGTCTACTTTCTCTGAAGCTGTTGTCTTGGACTCTGGTCAGTTCTGGCAGTCTTTGAATTTTAATAATTTGATTAGAATATATCTGTACAGTCTTGTTTTAATTGAAAATAAAGGTCTTTAGCTTTCCAGTACTTGGATACTCATGCAAAAATTTGGATTTTTATGAAGTTAAAGACAAGTTATTTGAAGGGTTACAACTTGAGAAAAATGGAGGAAATGAATGAAGAAACTTCATGGAATTTATAGAACAGTATCCAAAGAGAGAACCTTAGTGTCATGGAAATTCAAGAAAGACAATGGAAAAATTTAATCAAAAGTATCCATTCTTGACCTTTCTAAGCCTTATCAAGATAGACATAACTACATATTTCTTTTTTCACATTTTAAGTTTCTGTTTTAAATTTTATTATTATTATTATTATTATTATTATTATTATTTGTGTGTGTATAGGTATGTGGACATTCATGCATGTGCCCATGGAAATTAGAAGATGATGTTCATATTCCCTGATCCTGGACTTACAATGAACTGTGAACTGTTCAAGTGGGTCCTGAACCAAATTCAGATGCTCTACAAGAGATAGACATGAACTCTGAGCCACCTCATTTATGTGTTTCTTACCTTAAGGTGGAAAATTAAAAAACATGCTTTGCTTATAGCTTATAATTATAAAATTCCATGTTCTAGGAATTAGAAAAACAACAACAATAACTTAGTTCTCCAGGCTTAATAATACAGGAAAAAAGAATATAAATAAATATCTCTAAGTGTAAGCTTGTTGTCATGAACACCTTCTGCAGCAGCCATAGATGGAGCCATGTCAGTCAAATGAAAGGACAATGATGATGCCCAGTCTCGGCAGATCCGAACATTAAAGCCCTAACAAAGGGACTAATTGATGATGGTGAACACTGAGGTTAAGTATTTGTCCCTTATCTGCTTTGTGTCTTTTTTGAATTTTCTTCTCTCCTCTTTCTAAATAGGAGGCGCCTAAATATCCTTTTTAATGTTTAATTGTCAGGAGTGCCATCACCTAGCCATCCCCACGTTTTTCATCTTACAGCACATACTTGGAGGACACGCGGGAGAAATTGCGAGTTCAGACAAGCCAGGCTTCCCAGCTCAGTGGGAATCCCGACTCTAAGGATTCACAACAGCTCTAGAAGCCAATTTGTCCAGCACACACTCTCCAACAATAAAACATGACAAGAAGATGCCGCATACAATATCTTCCGTTTTGCCTCCACTTCTCTGCCTGCTTTTCCAAACACCCCCCGCCCCCGCACTCCGGATTGCTGATCTTTTTCTTAGAAAGAATGTGTGTCTGAGCCTTCCTACCTCTCCCACCTCTTCCTGAACAGGGAGAACAGCAGACAGTAGCTGAACGGTCTGGGAGACCAAGAAAGCTCTCTTTTTATCAGCAGCCAAGCCATAGGCTGCTCTCTGGATCCAGCCTGGCCTAGTGGTTAGGAGAACACAGCTTGCTGACTCACCTTGAAAACTGTTTCAAATAAGCTTTTCTTTCCTGTTACTGTACCACAGCAGGAGATGGTGGGCAGGCAAAGGATGTCCAGCAAAGAAAGCCAGAGTTGGGAGAGAAGGGCTCAAGGGAGCTGGTAGGGAGGGAGGTTGAAGGGAGAGGATTTAGATGCCTGCTTGGTGAAAGCAATCAATTACAGCCGTAATAATAAAATAACACAGAGGGAAAAAAGCAGACGTGACAGAAGTGCTGAAACGGAAATGAATCCTCATTACCGTACTGATGAAAAGGCCACAGCTGCTGCCGTGGCATCATGTGGTGAGGGGCATCTCATCCCAGAGTGTATCATGGGGGCTCTGCAAAGAAGGGAGAGGTGAGAGGAACAGGCACAGTGAGCAGCAGAGCACTGACACTCAGCTGTATGGTGGTGGCAAGGACTCTCAAAAGTGGTGAATATTCTCTCTACTCATTTCCCCAAGCCTCCACCAGGGAGTTTAGCGATGAGCAACTATCCATTCAAGCAAATCATTAGAGTCCTCAAATCTATTCAGTTTCCACTTTGCCAGTGGGGGCTAACCAATCTGTAATCCATGAACGTGGCAGGAGAAGCTGTACACAATGGGTAGAAGGGTGCAACTGCTTGGCTGCATAATCAGGCTAGGTAGGTATGGTGCGCCTAACCAGCTGAGGTCATGGGGCGTTGTCACAGGCAGCCTCCAAGGCTCCTGGACACCTGACAGACCATATTACTCAAGGGGCTTTGGGGAAATTAGACACTGCTGTTGCCACCTCACAGGCTCCCTTAGCCTGTCATCCAAAGGCTTTCCATTAATTGGTCCCAACCCACCAGCCTCACTTTGCTGGGTTCTTGGCAAGAATGCAGAATGCCATTTGTCTTTTTCCTTTCCTTTTGCTTTTTTAAAAGTAGAATATTTGTAGCTTTTGTGCAATATAGTTTGATGGTATTTAGATCCATTCTCCTTTCCACACCTCCCTTCACTGTCCTCCGACCCAATTGACTGGTTCTCTCATATATATATATATATATATATATATATAATATATATATATATATATATATCATGGCCTAGAGTCTGATTTGTATCTCTAAATGTCCTTCAGTGTGGGTCTCCCCCTGGGCCACTAGAGAATCACACCTAAAAAACTGCTCTCCCCTCCCAGCAGTCATCAATTGCCAAAAGTTCCTTAGGCTGAGCTGAGATTCTTCTCACCAACTTCTCCATATCTATGCTGGGAACTTGTCTAATTTGAGCTTGCCTAGGACTTTTGCATACTGTCACCATTGCTGTAAGTTCTCATGAGTAACTAATCATCTCTTTGTAATACTCTTTCATTGCAGTCTTCCAGTCTCTGGCTCTTATAATCCTTCTGTCTCCTTTTCTGCAATGATCCCCAGTCTTGGAAGGCAGAGTATTGAAATAGGTGTCCTGTTTTAAGAAAAACTATTTTCGTGTGACATGTATAGTGTGTGTCACATGTGTATCACATGTATCACATGTATGTGCATGACTCACAGGCCAGAGAAATGCTTCAAATCCTCTGCAGCTGGAGTTATAGGTGGTTGAGGAATACCTGGGGATGGGTGGTGGGAAATCAACTCAGGTCTACTTGGAGACCAGCAAGCACTCTTCACTGTGGAGCTTTCTCTCAGGCTCTGGCTCCCAGAGTGCAGTTTTATCTGTTTCCTAATAATTTTTGGAATATGTTTCAAGTACTTCTTGCATACCTGTATTCCTTTTTTTTTATTTATTTTTATTTGATACTTTGTGTATTTCATTACATCATTTTCCATTCAGTCAGGCATATATTCCCTTCCCTTCCCCCCACCACCCCCTACCCATCCCAGATCTGCATTCTGCCGTAAGTTTCTGCATCTTCTCTGCTTTTTTGTTTTTGTTTGTTTTCATTTTTACAATAGGTGATTTTTGTGAGTACAAGCGATCCTTCATGTAAAACCAATTTGCAAGCAGTTGTGCCCAAACCCACACAGCTCATGGGTCCCACCATCCTGAAGGGGGGCTTGTATGTTCAATCAAGTTGATCAAATGAGTGTCCAGTCTATATTGTTATAGTTTCACCATTAACCCAATCGAAGCCCTACATTCTACCACGCCCCCTCTTCCGCAGATTGTTCCCTAGGCTTAGAAAAGGGGCACAGGTGGATGGAAAGCAAAACACTCTACTTTCCTGGAGCTGATGTCTTGGTCTCTAGTCATTCTGGCTGTTTTCTTCATGGGCTGCCAGCTGTCCAGGCTTAACCTTTCGATCCTACTAATGAAGCACATGCAATTAAGATATTTAGGTATTTAAACAGTATAATATATAGCCTTTCGATCCTACTAATGAAGCACACACAATTAGATATATGGGTATTTAAACAGTAGTAATTGTTACGTAGGTTACTTTGGTATAGACACGATGTTGGATGGTATGTCAATTCATTGATCTACATTTTCTTCTGTCAAGGATGGCAGGGTCTTTGTGTGGTTTATACAATCTCCTAACCATTAGAGGATGTAAGCTTGTGACATCAGCCATGGGTTATTCCTCCAAGGAGAGAGCCAATAGCCAATTAGATTTGGGTATACAGACATAGGCTGCCACTGCTGCACAGTATTTCCAGGCAGATGAGGTGTAGCTGTGCTGACGGAGGAGTCTTGCTTGACTCAAGGAGACCTATATTTGCTTTATTGGTTAGTGGTCTTTTGGTAAACACTCCATCTGGACATTAAAATACTTGCAAGTGCGGTCTCCATACATCTTTCCATGTTTTATCAGGTCTTCAACAGCAGGGCCTTATCGCCTCTTTCCTGCAGAATCCCAGTTAGGAGGCAAGGAGCCTTTACCATTTGTGGGGGTGGATCCTCGTGCCAACATCTCCTTGGTAGAATAATCCATTTGTGATGTCAGAGCTCCTGTAGTATATTTTTCTTAAGTTCGTAGCTTAAGGTGACTTTAGCATTAATTTGGTTCTGAATAGAAAATAATCCTTTTCACAGTTTCTATGTCCATTAGTCAATAAAGAAGGCAGTTTTACTGATTTTACAAGAGAATACCTCTATAACAGCTGGTTCCAATTTACAGTGGAGATGACCTCATCATCCTTTTATTTCTCTTTATTCTATGGGGGGAGTTAAGAAAGCTCTTGTATTAAAACCTTTGCGCACCTAGAAGGTAAGCTTCGTTAGGAATCTTAAAAAATAGTTGTTTACTAGTAGGATCCACAGAGGTCCTGATGTCTGACAGCAATCTGAGGCATTTCTTCCCTTCAATGCGCAAAGGAGTCAATCCTTCTGCTGGCACTTTCTGGTACATCCTACTCACTGCAAAGCTGCATTTTCTTTCTCAGCCATTAAGTTGGTGATACTCTGGCCTGTTGGAACATACAAATCCTTTCCCATAGTTAGTTTTAAGATTTGGGTTTCAAGGTTTTTTGACAAAAAGTTTTCATATCTATCTATATCCTCCTTTTTTATTTAAGGTGTTTAGTTTTGACCCATGAGTCTCAAAAAAGCAGTTGTTTTATACATACCTATAGGGTGGAATCAAGGCACAGATTTCATCAAATTCACCCATTCTGTTTTGGGTTACTGTATGTGATTAACTTGGGAAACAAAGTTCATTTTTGAGTTAAATCATCCTATAGGTGAGCATACCTGTATTCCTAAACACCTCAGTGTATGCCATCCTTTCTTCTAGCACCAGTTGTTGGAATCTTCTCTTTCTTAGAGGCAAATGTCCATAGTAGAAATTATTTTTCTCAGTGTACATGTAGTTTTACTTATTTATTTTTATTTTATGTGTTTGAGTGTTTTGCCTGCATGTATGTAAGTGCACCCATGTGTGTAATGCCAGCAGGGGTCAGAAGAGGTTCTCAGATCCCCTGGAACTGAAATTATAGATGGCTGTTAGCTGCTCTATGGATGCTGGACACCAAAGCTCCTCTGCAAGAGCAGCCAGTGCTCTTAACCACTGAGACATTCATCTAGCCTCCCCAAAATTTCGAAATAATTTTACTGATTTTTTATAATTTCATATGATGCATTTTGATCGTACTCAGACCCCCCATCTCCTCTCAGGTTCGCTGCTAATTTTCTCCCCCACTTCATTTAATGTACTCTGTGTTTTACTAAGTTTAAGGTCTACCAAGTCTAATTAGTGTTTCTTAAATGCTGCTTGATGTGGGTCCCTCCACTGTAGTCTGGCAAACCTCCCCAGCATCATACTCTTAAAATTTTTAAGTCTCCCTTTCTCAGTAGCTATCAATGGCCAATGGTTCCACAGCTAGTGCAAGGGCTTCTTGCCCACCTCTCCCCTCCAATCTAGGTTTTTCTATGGCTTGGGTTTGTGCAGGTTTGTGTATGTTGTCACATGCACTGTGAGTTTATATGTGTAACTGCCTGGCTGTGTCTGGAAAATACAGTTTCCTTGTATTCATCCAGCACATCTGGCTCTTACAATAGTTCTGATCCTCTTCTGTAAAGATCCCTGAGCCTTGGGTGGATAGATATGATGTGAGTGATCCATTTAGGGCCAAACACTCAGGTGTTTCCTATTTTCAACATGTTCTGAGTCTGTTTTAAGCATCATCTGCTTCAAGACTCTTCCCTGGTGAGTGTTGAGAGATACATTAGTTTATCTGTGTAACAGTGCAAATCATTAGCAGTCAGTTAAATACTACGCTCTTTTAGCACGTAAACAGTAAAAAAGATTCCCACTATGGCCTGTGATCTGTAGCTACAGGTTCTGGGCCTGGTAGTGGTGCCAGGTGGGTTCATGTTGTGATTTAACTCCAGCCATATGGTGCTATGTTACTAACACAATATTGCCACTGTTATCCTGGTTGATATATATTGCTGGGTCATTTGTCGATTAATATGTGTTGAAACTATTCCTTCATCACTGGGATGGAACCAACATGATCACAGTGAATGATTTTTTATATATTCCTGAATTCAGGCTGTAAGCATTTTATTAATGATCTTGCCTCTATATCATTAGCAAGATTTCCCTATAACTTTGTATTTTCATTGTTTCTTCTTCTGGTTTTCATATCTGATTATTATCAACTTCATAGTATGAGTTTGGAAGTGCTCTTTCTTTTTCTATTTTTATTGCATAATTTGAGCAGTTTGGGTATTAATTCTTCTGGTGAAAAGATCTGGTAGAACTTTGTGTTGAATCTATGTTGTCCTGAGTTCTTTAGAGTTGGTAGAATTTTATTTTTATATATTCATTTATTTAGCTGTATAAGTTTTAGCCAACGTAGTAGCTACTGTTTAGGTATAACAAGAACCAAGTCTGTATATGTCATATACTACATACAAATACAATTTAACATTTATTTTTTATTTTTTAGAGTATTTGTATCCTTCTGTTTACATAGAACCATTCTTTCAACTGTCCTCGGCAGAGTTAAGCGAGTAGTTCTGGTAGTTACAAATTTCTTTAATTTGTTGTCATGGAAAGTGGTTATTTCTCCTTCAATTCTAATAGAGAGTTTTAGTGAATATAATAATCTAGGATGACAATTGTAGGCTTTCAGGACTTGGAGCACATCATTGTAGGTCCTTCTGATTTAAATATTTATGACCAATAATCAGGTGTTATTCCAATGGTTCTGCGTTATAAGTGACTACAGTTTTCTATCTTGTAGCTTTCTTTAGTCTGTCTTTTAAATTGTAACTATAATATGTCATGAAGAATTTTTATGGTCCTGTCTAGATGGTATTGTGTAGGCCTCTTGTACCTGGATAGGCATGACTCTAGGTTTGGGAAAAACTTTTTCCAGATTTAACTGAAGATATTTTCTTTGATTCACTATGATATTTTTCTTCTTCTATGCCCATAGCATAAAAATTAAAAAAAAAATATTACTCAACTTTTAACTAACAACAATATAATAATATGCTGTGGTATAATATCTTAGTACAAAGGCCAATATATTCTGCCATGTTAACATGAAAAAAAAATGCTAGGCCAATCTCTAATGTACCCAAACACTTTCTTGCTCCTTTCATATTTTGTTTCAAATTTCTCACTGACTTTTATCAACTTATATCAGTTGTTCTATTTTGTTGTTCAGTCTTGATTCTGAGTTTTCAGCGTGATTCAGTCTATTAGTGAGTTTTTTAATTGGCTTATTGAATCTTCATTTCCAGTATCATTTATTTTTGTTTTATCTTCAGCACTTTTTCTCTGTCTGCATTAGTTGGAGTGACTACTCATTTCGTCTATTTGTTTTGTCTTCTTTGAGTTGCTAGACTATAGGTATAACCATTCTTTTGAATTCTTTGTCTGGAAGTTCTTCCAGGTCATTTTCATTAGGGGCCATTATTGAAGGGTTTCTATTTGGTGGAAGAGATATGCTATTTTGGTTTTTCATCTTGTGTTTATTTCTGTGTTAGGATTTGGATAGCAGGAGTTACTTTTTGTTTGGATTGGATTTTTTTTTTTTTTTTGTTCAAGAAACCCCTTTTTTTTTTTCAACAGAGGTGTTTATAATGTTCAAAAGGGCTAGAGTATAACAAGTCAAGATGCTTAATTTCTTCTGTTTGGGCTATAGACATTATTCTGGGTCTTTGCTAGAGAGCTATACTATAAACAGGCAGCTTAGAACAAATCTCCCCTGGAAGTATGGCTTGATCTTGTATCTCAAGGCTAGATAAAACAACTGGATGGTCCCAGTCAGACATCTGGTAGGGTTCCAGTTAGTCCTAAAGGAAGGGATGGAGAAGGGTCTCCTGGAAGTTTGGAAGAATCCCTGATGGGAGTTATACTAGGATCTGACAAATTTTTAGAAAGGAAGGGAGAGGGGCTCAGAGGAGGTAGCAGTCCCTGACAAGCACTGGTAGAGCTATGGGATGGTGGCAGTGGGTCCAGGAAGCCTACCATGATCTCTAGACCTTGTCCCTTACTGTCTTGTAAGACTTAGGGAGATGAGCATTTCAGTCTAATGTGATGGCTTATAACACATATCCATGTGTCAATTGCTTGTCATATTTGAGTGTGTGTGTGTGTGGTGTGTGTATAAGTTTGTTACTATATATGTGTGAATGAGTGTGAGTTTGGGATTGTACATGACTGTGTTTATGAGTATGTATATGTGTGTGACTGTGGATATGTGAGTGGGTGTTCATGAACAGGTTTGTCTGTGTTTAATGACTGAATGAAAAGAGGAAGGGTAATGGCTAGGATTTTTTTCTGTCCTGATCCCCAGTCCTTCTTGGATCCTTGGAAAGTCAGCTGCTGCTGCGTTCTGCTGTGATGGCAAGATTCAGCCTGCTGCCTTTCCTATTCCAGCTATGCTTCCTTCCATGATCTTACAGATGAAGCATTTGCTGGCAGGGAGCTTTAGTCACTCTGATATGTATTATCAGCTCTTGCATTGGACAGAAGACCCTACATGAATGCATATTTCAGCAGTCTGTGATGCTTTAGAGGAGAGTGTTGTTGTAGCTGACCCTGATCCTTCAGAAAGATCCTTGTTGCCATACAGGACCACCCTGATCCCCACATCGATGTTACTTTTAACTTTAGTAAGAGCCCTCTAGTATTTGATCCTGGGTAAAATATGGAATAAAATCTGTCTAAAATACCATGTCATCCCTAACATCTAGGCTGTATAATATGAGGTTCAGCCAGGTGTGGTGGCACAGGCCTTTAATTCCAGCACTCGGGAGGCAGAGGCAAGCGGATCTCTGTGAGTTCAAGGCCAGCCTGGTGTACAGAGTGAGTTCTAGGCCAGCTGGGGCTATAGGGAGACCCTGTTTCAAAAAGACAAAAAATATGAGACCCATATCCAACGATTTTCTGGATGCAATGGGAAGATGTAGAGATGACGATGTCACCATCTCTGCAGCATAATTTGCATTAAAGAAGTGGCTGTGGAGCTGTTATTTGCTATGTTTCCCTCGAAATTCTTGTGTTAAAATACAAAACTACCACATTTGATGGTGATAAGGAGGTGGGCCTTTGGGAAGTGTGCTGGGTAGCTTCATTTGTCAAATGGACACAACTGAGAAAAAGGAACCTCAGTCTGGGAATTTCCTCTCTCAGATCAGCTTGTGAGCACAGGTGTGAGACATTTTCTTGATTGTTGAGTGATGTGTGAGAGCCCAGGACAATGTGGGTTGTATTATGCTTGGACAAGTGGTCCTGGGCTATATAAGAAAGCAGGCTAAGCACAGGCCAGGGGATTTAGGCAGTAAGTAATATTCCACCCTGGTCTCTACAACAGTTACTGCCTCCAATTTCCTGCCTTGAGTTTCTGTCATGACTTCTCTTGAAGACAACTTTGGAAGAGTAAGGTCAAGTCAATCCTTTCCTCCCCAAGTTGCTTTTGGTCTTTTCGAGACAGAGTCTCCCTATAGCCCCAGCTGTCCTGGAACTCACTTTGTAGACCACGCTGGCCTTGAATTCACAAAGATCCGCCTGCCTCTACCTCCCAAGTGCTAGGATTAAAGGCGTGCGCCACCACGCCCAACCCATTATTGCCTTTTAACAACAATGACAAAAATGCTTGGGGTCTATAGCTTTCAATATCAGAACTATCTGGACAGAATTTAATAAGCATGGCTTATTTTCACAGTATTGACTTAGACACTTTTCTTAGGTTGGCAGAAGGTACTTTGGATTTCCAGGAATGCCCTCACTATTGCAATAGTTAACAGTTCTTGAATGCTTATCTTATACAAGGCACTTGCACTGTTGTATTTACCATGTTTTGATCTAATCTCCATAGCAACCCTATTAGTTGAGTGATATTATTATTATTCAAGAGAAGTAAATTAAGCTACCCAAGATAACAGGTATTAGGTGGGAGATAAGAAATTTGTACCTAGTATGAGAACAAGTAATGCTATATGTGTTTGGGGGAATCAATGAAAGTAAAAAAAAAAATAAAGAATTTTACAATTAAATGCCAAAAAGTAATAAATAAACTTGATGGTACAGCAAAAGTCTTCTATGCTCAGAAGATCAGAATAGAGTTGCCAAGTTATGATTTGCAAGGTCCCTCTTCTCTGGGAAGTAATAACTCAGATAAAGAGAGTTGACCAGAGTTGTCTAACCCACTACCATGAAAGGCCCAGGAATAGACAGTGTTTTTGAGATTTATCTATATGGAATCACACAAGTTCATAGATCTTGAAAGAATCAGGATTTGAAAAACTACAATGTTTCTACTAGAAATTTGTGCAATTCTTGTCTGTATACATACATGTGTGTGTGTGTGTGTGTGTGTGTGAATGTAGGTGCATGTTCATCAGCATATATACATGTCAACTTTAGTGTGAGAACTCTTAAAAGACTCAAAATGAGCCTACCACCTGACCCAGTTATACCACTCCTGGGTATATACCCATAAGACTCATCCTATTGTAGAGATACATGCACATCTATTGTAGAATTTAATAATTGTCTGATAGTCCTTTAGTCACACATGTGGCTGCTATCCATACAATCTTCTTTCCTCTCTTGAACCAGATTTGGTGGTTCCGCAGGACTGCTAGTGAAGTAACACAGTCCCAGAAAAACAAACAACGTATGGTGTTCCTCATTTGTGGATCCTAGCACCAAATCCCTATTTATAAGGCAAACTGAATATTTTTTCTTTCTTTTTTTTTTTTAGTAAATATGATATCTGATGTTACTCATCAACTTGCTATGTAATTTAGAAATGTAAAGTAATATTTTTTCTTTACCTGCATATGACCCTGTCAAAATGTGAATTTCTGAAACATGTTTTGGAATTAACCTATAGTTTATTTTCAGACATCATAATTTTGGTATATGTGTGACATTTATATGTGCATATTTTGGAGTGATGCAAATTGGAAGGAACAGCAACAACAAAAGACTGGGTCAAAGAACTGACTGAAACAGTAAACTTCTGCCCCAAACAGTAAACTTCTGCATCAGAAGATTTGGAAAAAGACTGAGAAAAAGATGTAAGACATGTATTGCAGAGTGCATGAGCTCTGGTGGGGCAGAGGGCAAGGAAGGTGGAATGAGTCAAAATTTGATTAAGACATGTTGTATGAAATGCACAAAACCTCAATTAGAAAAAGAAAAAAAATGTTAAGGGTATACACATGGCTTAACTATTGCAGGACATTATGAGTCATGACCTCATCCAATTTGCCAACAGAGAATGGTAAAATGGGCCATGGCCCACGTGTGACAAAATGTAAAAGCAAAACAAAACCAAAGCAGAACCTTTCAGAATCTCTAGAGCTTTCTTTGTATGCTATTTTTTTTTCTCCTACTAAAATTATCCTGTAAAATGTCTCTTGGGTAAAGGTCTTGCACCAAGCCTGATAACCTGACTTTAATCCCTTGAACCCATATGGGAGAAAGAGAGAACACTCTCCATCAAATTGCCTTCTGACCTCGACACATGCAACGTGCCACTGCACACCCACCCAACAACAGAAACCAAGTATGTAAAGGAAATGCAGACTTAAAATAAGAGAATAGATGTTTACCACTTTAGTAAATGCAGAACAATTAAAAGTTAGTATTCCATTGCTTAGAAAATAGAGTATCTGGCAGGGCATGCTGGTGCATGCTTTTAATCTTGGCACTCTGGAGGGAGAAGCAGGAGGATCTTTGTGAGTTCAAGGCCAGCCTGGTCTACAGAGTGAGTTGCAGGACAGGTTGGGCTACAGGGAGACCCTGTCTCGAAAAGCCAAAAAAAAAATAAAGAAAAAAATAGAGATCTGTTCTCCTTGTACTTGGCTTTGTTAAAAAGAAAGAAAAATACATACTGAGTTAAGTCAATAGGTTTCCATTGTTTAATATCGATGGCTATCCTTATATATGGCAGAAACTTAACATTTACCGAATGGAAAGATGAATGAATGAATAAATGAATGAATGAATACTGTGTAGGAAAGTTTGCTTGCTTCTTTCTTCCCCTGGCTGCTGTGTTGTGCTTTCCCAATATCCCATAATTTAGCCCCTCATGCTGGAGGCAAGATCTTCGTCTCCACTGTTCTGAAGGCCCCTTTAGAAGGACTGTGTTTAGATGTCTGAATGTTCAAACATATCATGGAACGGGCACTTAATAAATGTTTGTAGGTTTCATTTTGATGTGAGCCTCATTTTCTGAAATAACATTTTTTCTAAATTGGGTTCATCATCTATTAGAAAAATGGGGTGGGAACTCCCTGGTGTTACTGATCCTACAAAAGTGACTATCCAGTATAGGTATGAGATAAAATGATTGAGGTCATTTTAATAAAACTTCAATTTTACCCTCTGGTTATTCTGCAATCAGCTCTATATGGTTACATTATCTTTTATCAGTTTATAAATCAGTTTCAGTAAGTTCATAAATTTTGTATTATGTGTCATAAGAATTTGGCCCTAACTTTAAAACACTGGCTGTATTGATTAAAATCCAGGCCAGAGCTCCTCCCCAGGCCAAGTTCAAATCTGTGTTTCTCATAACGACAGACTTATTCTTGTAGGCCTTTTTTATTTAAACAATGCTTTGTATGGGTAGATCATGGGTTTACACTCAACTAAATTTGTACCGGAGGAATAAAATGTGATATTCTGATCTCATCATCTGGTGGAGAAACTCCTGAGAGAGCGCAGGACAGAAAGAGATGAAAGTCAGCTGGAGGGAACTAACTTCAATTCCATCCACATTTCCCTGCTGGGGCATTTCTATATGTTGAAGCTTAATTTCCTACCACCACATGATGAGGTCTTTGTTATGAATCCTTCCACGCATGAGAAAGCTGTTTCAAAAACAGGTTTGGATGCTGATTCAAGTTTATGCAAAAACACAAAGCTCAGGATTTAAGACTACTGTAGAGTTTTTAAACTGAAAGGTCATTTTTTTTTCCATAGGGAACTGATGACAGGAAGGCATGGGGAAATCAGTCTGATTAGCTATATCTATACAGAATAGATTATGAGAGAACATTACTCATGACTTCCCATAGAAATGGATATCATTATTTGAGAAACCCCTTGGGCATGCCAATCATCAATATACCATGAGATCAGAGGAGCTTAGGATTGTTTAAAATAAGTAAGACTCCAGTAGGCCACAGTGTTTTAGATATAAGTCTTTGAAGACAGGTATTGTTGTTTATTATTGTTTTTGCTTTGACTTGGTAAAATTTATAAGAAATACATGAAATGTAACTGAAGTAGAAAGCATGAAATGACTTTAAAGAAACACACACACACACACACACACACACACACACACACACACACACAAATCTTTAAATTTCCCAATAGTTCTTTTAGTCATTAGGGATAAGTACTTACCCACATCCTCAGCTTAGAAGCCTTTCTCATTTTCTAGCTCAGTCCCCATTAACATTTACTGCACTGTAGCATATACCCATGGCAGATGCTGAACAGTGACTTGATTGCTTTTCTCTCTACATTGGGGTATGATCAACATTTACTTATGTCTATCTTCGTGAAACCATCACAGTGAACATATCAGTTATCCTGAGGAGCTTGCTGCTGTTTGGTGCTACTGCCTCCCTCCTGCCCTTCCTTCCCACCCTGGCAAGCCACATCTCTTCTCCTTCTTGCTATGAAATCATTCAAAAATTGTAGTGCTGGAGAGATGGCTCAGCAGTTAGTGCACTTCTTCCTCTTACAGAGGACTCTGATTTAGTTCTCAGCACCCACATGATAGCTAACAACTGTCTGTAACTCCGGTTTCAGGGGATCAGTTGCCCTATTTGGGGTTCTATGTGCATTGTGTATATCGGGTGCATGCACTTACATGCAGGCAAAACATTGACATACATAAACAAAATTCTAGTGTTTTATATAAATGGAATCATCAAACTTGCATTTCCTTTTTGTCTTCTGTCACTGAGAATAATTATGTTTTCTTTCATCAATGTGGTTGCGGGTATGCATATTTCAGTTTTTTTTCCAGTGCTAGGGATTAAAGCCCCCCCACCCCCAGAAGTCACATATGCTAAATATGCACTCTGTTCCTGAGTAATATCCCTGCCTTAATTGCTTTTTTATATTAGTGATAGTGTTTCACCATGAGTTACTTATAGCTTTTTGGGTATTATAGATGAAGCCACTGTGTGCATTTACTTATAAGTCTTTGAACCAATGCTTCCCTTACTTTTGATTACTTAACAGTGGAATAATTTCACCAAAGGTAGATGTATGTATATTCATGTAAATATTATTTAATTCTTACAAGAAATGTGTTACTGGAGGCTGCAGTTCTGAAGATTGAGATGTAAGGAATATCAATCCCATCTGAGCACCATAAACAGAATCTATTCCAAGTACATCCCTGGCTGGTTTTCTGGCAAGCTGATTGCTCTTCAGCCTACAGAAGGATTGACCTTAATATTGCTTTCATTTTCACACTGAATCTCCCATGCACATGTTTATGCTTTCCTATAAGGGCGGTATTCTGTGAGAATGGTGCCCACTCTTGTCCTGTGTAATCTCAGTTTACATGTTCAACTTTTAGGAAACTGCCAACTATTTGGAAATTCATTAGACTGAGACCAACAGTGTTAGATTTCCACTTTAATGTCTGTGCCAAGCTAACAATTTATGATAGTTAATTTTTAAAAACATTAGCTCATCTAATTGCCATATATTGATGCCACATTGTGGAATTCATCTGCAGTTATCTAATGATTAATTATATTGGGCATTTTTCATGTATGCATTTGTGGTGCATATCTCATTTTGCTCAAATATATTTCCATTTTCTCTTATATTTATTATATTTCTTATCATTAATTTGTCAATATTATACATGTACCTTAGATACAACTCCATTATCTTGAAATTTATGAATCTTATGAAATTTTTGTTTTTGTTACAAGTCGCATATATGATTGGACAGCATTTTTCCTCATTCTATAACTTGTTAATTTTGTCAAAAAACAAATATTGTTAATTTTGATGAAGTCTTATTTATTCCTCATCTTAACTTGTGCTTCATAACAAAATGGTGTAGATTGAATGTTCTGCAAAACCTTTATTTTCTTACAGTTCTGGAAACTGGAAGTTGTAAGTACAGTCAAAGATTTGTTATCTGATGAGGGTTCTCTGTTTTCCTTTATGATCACATGGTCTGGTAAGTCTTGGTGAGCATATTTGATGAGAGCAGAAAGAATGAAAGACCTCTCTAGTATTTCTTCTAACAAAGACACCAGTTATGTTGAACTTGTCCTCATTCTTATAGGCTCTTTGAACCTTAATGTCTTTCTTTAAATTTATCTGCAAATACAGCCACATAAGGCAAAGAAATTCAATATATAAACTTTGTAAAATACTTCTGGTCATAAAATCAATTTTTCCATTCTTTATAATGTATATTTGATGATTTTTAAAAGAAATCGTTGCTTAGCTGAAGATTACAAAGGCTTCTACCTTTCCACACTTTAGATTTTTACATTTAGGTATGTTATCCATCTTGACTTAATTTTTACACTTGTATAAGATTGTCATTGAAGGGGCTGAAGAGATTGCTCAATGGTTAAGAGCCCTGGTTGCTCTTGCAGAGGACAAGGTAGCTAACAACCATCCCTAACTCCAGTTCTAGGGGAACTGATATCTTCTTCTGACCTCTGTGGGAATTGCACCACAGGGCTGAACTTACCTACATGCAGGCAATACACTCATACACATAAAATAAAATAATAAAAAGGTAGACATTGAAGTGCATCTTAAAATATTTGATGTGTATGAGTGTTTTGTGGGCATGTAAGTGGAACATGCAGAGGAGCCCAGGAAATGGCATAAGATTCCCCGGATCTGGAGTTGTACATGGTTATTAACCACCATGTGGGAGCTGAGAACTGATCTAGGCCTGTCTACAAGAGCAACCAGTACTCTGAACCCCTGGACCTCTCCATCTCCACATAGAAGTACTTTTTTTGTAAATGGTTATCTTATTGTGTCAGCCCCATTTGCTGTACTACTATATATGCAACTTTGTTGAAAAAATGGTTGCTTTACATATATAATATAGGACTACTTCTGTTCTCTCTTTATATTAATATTATACCTCCTCTATTAATGAAATCTTCTAAGTCTTAAAATCAGATCATAAACCAGCTACTATTATTCCACTAAATATATACGACATTAACACAAATCCTAATGACTTACTATTGTACTAGTGCACCTCTCGACTCTCACCAGAGTAGCTTCTTGCAGCAAATGGCGATGAATACACAGATCCACAACTAGTCAAGATGCAAAGAATAAGAGACTCCTGAATACAAAGCCCTAAATGGGACACATGTATCATCCTCCTTTCTCCAAAGTCTCATGAATCATTTTGGAAGAGGGGGCAGAGCTATTTTAAGAGCCCAGAGGTGCGGGGAACAAGCTGGCAGCCCATGGAAGAAAACAGCCAGAATTGACTAGAGACCAAGACAACAGCTCCAGAGAAAGTAGAGTGTTTTGCTTCTCATCCACCTGTGCCCCTTTTCTAAACCTAGGGAACAATCTGTGGAAGAGGGGGCGCGGTAGAATGTAAGGGCTGCGATTGGGGTGAATGGTGAAACTTCAACAATATAGACTGGACACTCATTTGATCAACTTGATTGAACATACAAGCCCCCCTGCTGGATGGTGGGACCCATGAGCTGTGTGGGTTTGGGCACAACTGCTCGCAAATTGGCTTTACATGAAGGATGCTTGTACTTACAAATTATCACTCAGAAAAAAATATGAAAACAAAACAAAACAAAACAAATAAAACAGAAAGATGCAGAAAAGTTACAGCAGAATGCATGATCTGGGATGGGTAGGGGTGGGGTGGGGGGAAGGGAAGGGGATATATGCCTGAACTGAATTGGAAAATGATGTATGAAATACACAAAGCATCGATAAAAAGAAAAAAAAAAAAAGAATGAGTGCTTTCCAGGCACAACAGGGAAGTTGCACATATAAACCCACAATATTCTGACAGCCTGCATAAGACCTGCAAGACCAATCCAAACAAAATCTCAGCGAGGATAAGGGGGAGAGCAAGGAGCCTTAGGCCATAGCTGAGGAAATGTTGGCAATTGATTGCTATTGGGAAAGGGAGAGTCAGTTTTCCTTTAAGGGTGTGACTCCTGGTAGTTGACCAGGCTCCATGGGATGGACCCACACCAAAGAGCATTCAAGGAACACAGATTAGACCTTATAGGGGTTGAAAGAACATAAATCAGGAAGGCAATAGGTGAGGGTGGAGATGGGAAAGGGTTCTGAATATAATCAAAATGATTGTATAACATTTTCAAAAATACTTTTAAAAAGTAAGATCAGGACAGTCTTTCAAATTTGTCCATTTTTTAGTTGTATTAGCTTATTTATTTATTTGCTTCTTAGGCAAAATATTTGTAGCTTTGTCTGATGCAGACCTCAATATGTAGGGTTGACAGGCCATGAACCAGCACTCCTCCTGCCTCAGTCACTGAAATTTGTAGGGACTTCAGGTGTGCACTACTAAACCTGACTGTTCTAGCATCTTGAAACTCTCTTTAAATAGCTATGAATTTAGAACAAGATTCTTTTTTAAAATGTGTATTATTTACCTGCATGCATATAATTACACCACCTGCATCACCTGCATGCACTGCCCATGGAGGCCAAAAGGGGGATTAGATAATCTGAAACTGAAGTTACTGGGAGCTGTGAGTAGCTATAAGGATGCTGGAAACTTAGCACAGGTCTTCTGCAACAGCAGCAAGTGTTCTTGCCACTGAGCCATATCCAGCTCCCAAGAGTATGGTTCTTGATTTATCAAAGAAACAGAAAACAAAAGCAGGTTAGGGAAGGAAGCATTGATTCTAACTCATTAATATTGTATATACCAGAATAGCTGTGAATCAGATATGAGTAGCTCTCAAGGTATGCAGTTGTTAGTGTCCAGGTTATGTTATAGATATTTGGATATTTCAACAGTTAGGGTCCTTAGGTCACTGCAGTATGCCTTTGAAGATAAAGCATAAGGTTTCTCTGGCAACATGCTCCTCAAAATTACCACCAGGTATCCCCTCTAGAAGCCTTAAGAAATGGAGCTAGCTGAACTAAGAATGGAACTTCTAGACCAATGGGCAAAATGCAGCTTTTTTCTTTATAAATTTATTATCTTGAATATTTTGTCATAGTATGGTAAAGGTGACTAATGGAGAAATGCATTCAGATTTTTCTTAATTTCTTTCAGCAATGTATTATAATTTTGGTGGATAGGCCAGCATAGTGTTTCTCAGATTTATCCCTAAATATTTTATATTTTAAATATTTTGTAAGTAGTGTATTAAAAACTATAATCAAAATATTTTTCTCTGTCAAAATGACTTTTAATAGTGATTTTGAAAGTTATACCAAGTTTTGTAGACACAATTTTATCTCTCACTTTCCAAACATTAAACATTTTTCTTTTCTTGTCTTACTGCATTACATATTACTTCTAATAAAATGATGATTAGAATGGGAGAGAACAGGACTCGTGGATTAGTGTTAAAGGTGATTTCTTCCAAGCCTGACATTTCTATCCATAGAATACACATGGTAGGAGATAACCTGCTTCCAATAATTGTCCTCTGATCAGCACGTCCACACCCAAGCATGCATGCACATGATGAGAATAGACATCATCGTGTTCATCTTGATCTTAAGGGAACTACTCAACATTTTCCATAATGCTAGCTATAGATTTTTAAAATAAATTTTCATTATGACATCAAGAAAGTGTCTTCATACATATAATTTTCAAAGAGATTTTAATTAAAAAAATCCAGCATGAATGTTTATTTTTCAAATCTATTGCTGAAGCAATTACATTGTTTATCTTTTCTAGTTCAGTAATATATTTTTCAAATATTAATCTGCAGATTTATTTGTAGCACTGGTCTTCACACATGATAGCCAAATGGTATAGATAATACTATATCCCTGCTCTGATTTTTAAATTTTAAACAAGCCTTGTTTCCTTGGCATTGACCTGCACTTTGTCATGATATAATTTTTTGCATATTCTTGGAATTGAGTTACTACAGTTTTGTCTATAGGTTTCTCATTTGTATATATGAGGAATGCTGGTCTTTGTGTTCTTCTCTTGTAATGTCATTTGGGTCACTCTTAAGAGGAATAAAGGCCACATGTAATCAGTTCCTTACAATCCTTTCTCTTCACTAGTTTGGGAGAGGTTATAAGAATAACTATCATTTCACTTTTAAATGCTTAATATAGTTTACTGATGAAGCCACAAGGTAGGAAGGGAAGTGAAGATATGGTTATCTATACATTCATTTAAAAAAATTTAGGGCTATTCATATTTTCTTGCTCTTGTTGAGTGTTCCTGGGAGTATTTGTCCATGTCATTCAAGTTCGCTAGTTCACGTTAATACTATAAAATATTCTTTTATTATTCTTTTAATATCCACAAAGTGGTTATATCTCTACTCTCATATATGATATTATTAATGTGTTTCTCATTTTATGATTACTGTAGCTACAGTTAATCAATTCACTAATTATGCCCTTTCTTTAAGTATAGCTTTTGTTAACATTGATTTTCCCTGTTTTCTTCTAGTTAATTTATAGACATTGTAGGAAGTTTTTTTTTTTAGGTTTTATTTATTTTCTATGTGTATGAATGTACTGTCTGCATGCAGGTTTGTGCACCCGTGTCGTGCAATGCTGTGGAGGTCAGAAGAGGGTCTCAGATTCCCCTGGAACTGGAGTTCTCCTGGAATTGGAGTTACAGACGGTTCTCAGCCGCCACAAGAGTGGTCGGTGCTCTTAACCGCTAGACTATCTCTCCAGCCCCAGAAAGCTTTCCTTTTATGCTGAGCAGGGACCACAGGGCCCTGCTAAGAGGAATGGGGACACTCTGCCCGTGTGGACACTGTGTGAGGATCTGACCCCTCAACGCAGAGGCCAGCTAGCTACTTCCTGTAGCCCAGCCGGAGTGGTAGTTCCAACTCAGGCCCTTAGCCTGGACCCACGAGACATGTGTTCCACTCTTTGCCCTTGGCCATGACCTCTCACCTGCCCAGTGCCTGGACAGAAATTTCAGGCTGATGGCTGATCACCTCCCTTCAGCCAATACCCCCACTCACAACACCAGCTACCCAGATTGGTGATCCACAATGTTGTGAGTGATCTGGGTATGGGAAACTAGAGGTCTTCTGGAAAAACACCAGCACGTTATCTTAACTGCTGAGCTATCTCTCTGGCCTTATAAATATTTTAAAGTTCCACATATTTGGTGATTTCCTAAGAACTTTTGCATTCATTAGTTATAATTAAATTTCATTGTGGTTTACACGTTTTTGTTCTTTTTAAATGTATTGTTATTCTATAATCTGAAGTGTGGTTCATAGCTATAAATGCTCTATATTTTCTTAAAAAGAACATATTCTGCTACATTTGATGAAGTTTTCTATAGATGACAAATAGATTAATTGGTTGATGTGATGGTTAATCCTGTTAATAGTGGGTGTCAAGTTGACTGGATTTGGGATGAACAAATATGAGAAAGAGGTCTTCATATTGGTATATCTCAAGCCAGATGACCCACCCTAAATGTATAAAAGGCCATAGCAGAAGGGAATTCCTCCCTTTTTTCTGCTCGCCTTCTCTATCACTGGTGAGTTCCTCTTGCTGCTGTGATGAACTCTTTGGATCCCAGTGTAGAGTGAAGAAGGGCAGATCTCCCAGAATCCATCAGGTCTTCAGCATTGGATTGTGACTACTGAGACATCCAGCCTCCTGGACTGAGCAAATGCCTGGATTCTCAGCCTCTCCCATGCAGCACGGCTATTGTTGGACTATTCAGACTCTATCCCATGAATAAATCAATAAATCTATCTATCTATCTATCTATCTATCTATCTATCTATCTATCTATCTATCTATCTATCTATCTTATCTATCTAGAGAGAACCCTGAATAATACAGTTGATATTGGCATTCCAATATTTCATATTCTCACAGTTGACTGCCCATTGGTTTATTAAAAACAGATCAGGGCTGGAGAGATGGCCTAGCGGTTAAGAGCGCCGACCGCTCTTACAGAGGACCCGGGTTCGATCCCCAGCACCCACATGGCGGCCGAGAACCGTCTGAAACTCCAATTCCAGGAAGAACTCCCAGTGTTCCAGGGGAATCCGAACCTGTCTTCTGACACTCCGCGGCATTGCACGACACGGGTGCACAAACTTGCATGCAGAACAGTACAATTATACACATACAGAAATAAAGATAAAATAATAAAAAAATGTAAAAAAAAAAAAAAAAAAAAAAAAAACAGATCAGTGTGTTTTTTTCTGATGTCCTAAAACCATTTATGATGGTTCTATCTTTTGAAGAATCAATGTCTTCATCATAAAATGAACTTCTTGGTCAACAGCAATACTGCTGCTGCTGTAAAATCTTCTATTTCTGCTATTATCTTAGACCTACATTTCATTCAATTAAAATTGCATATATTTTCCCATCCATTGATTTTAAATTTAACTGGATCTTTATATTTAAAATCTGCTTTTGCTGGATGTGGTGGTGTGTGCCTTTAATACTAGCACTCAGGAGGCAGAGGCAGGCATATCTCTGTGAGTTCAAGGCCAGCTTGATCTATATAGCAATCTCCAGGCCAGCTGGGACAAAACGGAGACCCTGCCTCAAAATATGTGCTTTTGAAAAGAATAGGCTTTTTTTTTTTTTGCCTTTTTTCATCAGGGTCTCCCTGTAGCCCCAGTTGGCCTGGAACTCATCGGTAGACCAGGCTGGCCTTGAACTCACAGAGATATGCCTGCCTGCTGCCTCACAAGTGCTAGGATTAAAGGCGTGCACCACCACTCAGATTAGTGCTTCATTTACCTTATGATACTTTAAATCTACTAACATTGACAGTCAACTTTTGTTTTCATCTTATTTTTATAACTTATTTGTTTAAATTTTAGCATCTCACTCTTTTCAGTCTCTCTGTTTCATCAGTTCTTATTTTATTTTGGCTTTTTTTTTTCTACTGACAATGTTTGATAATCTTGTCTCATGCCCATTCTTCATTTACTTGCTCTAAATCTGCTTTGCTGTCCCAGTGATTCCTTTGAGTTAATGGACATCTTTAACTAATAACTAACTAGCTTCAAATGATATTTCATTATTGAATCTATAGTGAGATACCCTGAAGACAGGACATTTCCAATTCTCCCTTCCTGGTCATGGGTATTATTGACAAGCATTTATACACTATACATATTTATTATTATTATTATTATTATTATTATTATTATTATTAAGCGATTTCCTATAAACAAACTTACTATATAGTCAGTTACCATTTCCAGTGTTTTCCACTCATTGAATAATCTCATATTTTATATTGCATTATTTATAATGTAACTTCTTTTAACATTTCAGATTATGGGTCTATTTGTGTTAAATTCAGCTTTTGCATAACTAATAAACTTTTACTTGCCATTATTTTGAAAATATATATTTATTTAGTCATAAAATAATAAGCTGACAGATTTTACTTTTTAGTATTTTGTGAACTTATTGCTTTACACTTTCTTTTATTGATGAGAAATTTGCTACCACCTTTATCAATATTCCTCTGTGTATAATGTTCTTTTCCTTCTCCCTCAGGAGAATGAAAGCTAAGGTTTCCCTGTCATTGTTTCTGAGTAGTTTGACTACAGTGCTTCTGTGGTCATCTCCATTTTTCTTTTACTTCCAGTCCTTGGGCTTTTTTGTTCTGATGGTATGTAGCTTTGGTTAAACCTGAGTTGTTTTCACTCATTTTCTTATAATATCCTTCCATTTGTTCCAGCTGTGCAATGGCAGGTGTATTCATCCATTGATAGCTGTCTGCTGTTCAATAACAGCATATCCGTCCTTCTCATAAGTTTTAGACCACATGAAATGAAATACTCCTTACCAGTGCTTATGCCGTTCTGCTTCAGTCCTCATTGAATTTCATCATATTTTGCTAGATTTTTTTCATGATACTTAGTTAATAATTTACAGAATGTAAGACACCATGAATTTTGACTCATTAGATGCTATTACTGTGTTTCTGTAAAGATCATCTAACTTTTCCCTGGAATGCAGTTAAATTACTTAAACATATTTCAGCCCTTATAGATTTTATTCATAGAAGGTGCTAGGAGTTTCCAGTGTATTCTAGCATTAATTATTTCTGAATATTGAAGAAATACTTTTCTTTGGTTCTACCTGATGCTACAAAGAAATATGGGACTTTCCTGTCTGAGTTTTGGGAACAAATTATACTTCTGATCTTGGGTTTGCACCAGACACCATCCCCTCACATACAGTCATCTTTTGGTAACCATAGTTCTTCATTCCAGCTCCTAAGTATTCCTTCCAGCGTTTACCCAAACCTACAGATGCTCAGGTCTTCTGTATAAAATACCATAGTATTTGCATATAACCTAAACACATACACACATCCTCCTATAAACTTTAAATCCTCTAAATGACTCATCATATCAAATATATTATAAATACTGCATAAAAAGCCAAGGAATTGCTTAGGCAATAATGAGGAGTTCTCAAAGTCATTTAGGTTTAGTATAAATAGAAGTTTTTAAAAGCATTTTGATTCATGGTTGGTTGAACCTGTGAATGCAGAGCATACAGAAAAGGAAGACACTAATATGTTTCCTTCATTCCTTTCTTCCTTCTTTCCTCCCTCTTTTCCTCCCTCCCGCCTTCCTTCCCCTCTTTTGTTTTTACATTAGCTAGGTTTTCCACATGCATGTCCTCACCAGCACTCTAGCATAGTTAAGAGGCTGCATCTCTTCTGAATTTTATCTCTGGGCATGTGTGCTCTGTGATTCATTTTTACTTTTTGCCAACATGGACACAGTAGTCCCTCAGGAATCACAGCTCTCTGTCATCTGTCAGAAGTCTACTTGTCTCTGTCTTTCCCTCACTTCCTTTCCTCAAATTCAAGGCTGTAAATTTGGGGGGCAATATGGATTATTCCTTTGTTTCTCAACCTTAAGGAATAGTCCCTCTCCATTGCTTGAAGGCCAGTGATTTGTAAACCACAGCTTCATGAATATTTCCAGGATTTTCAGAATTATTTCAGGTAGTTAGGTAACTGAAGCAACTGTCTAGGAGTGCAATTCTACTGATTTCTTTGCTTTTCTCAGTGTTTGTACAATCTATAAGCTTAATCTGAAATTTTCTTCCTAATAATGCTCCTTTGTACACATTTTAAAATTGTTATTTAGTCATTTGTTTTGCAGGTAATCTCCCAAGCCAGCTATCCTTACTGCTCTCAGAGTACCTCAGAGTTAAGTTTCTTCAGTACTGCTAACAATGAACACAGTGGCCGGTTTTCATTATCTTCAATTCTAGTAGACTAGGAACATCTTGAATGAATCAAGGCAACAAACTTTCTTCCACTCTTATACCTTCTGGGGTTTCCAGTGGGTTTTCCATAAATTATTCAATAATTTTCAAAGTGTGAATGAATGTACTGGCCAACTCTTGGTTGTTTTCACCTCAAATAAGTAAACAGATTGAGAAAAAATAAGACTTTTGCCAAGATTTACTCATACAAATTTGGACACCTATGAGAATATCTGTATTTCTGGTTGCAATCATTACACAGTGGTCTTTGGAAATCCACTGGAGATTGGTATAGAACCTTCCCTATGGATGCAAAACCTGCAGATATTTAAGTCCCTTATATAAAATTGTATGTTTGCATCTATTCTGAGCCCATTCTACTGTATACTT
Organism: Rhizomys pruinosus; assembly: GCA_009823505.1. Classification (NCBI taxonomy): domain Eukaryota; kingdom Metazoa; phylum Chordata; class Mammalia; order Rodentia; family Spalacidae; genus Rhizomys; species Rhizomys pruinosus. The sequence continues at coordinate 684,727 of VZQC01000974.1, read as the reverse complement.
TAAGGTATGTTCAGGTTACTTACAATATCTAATGTAATGTAAATTATATGTAAATAGTTATACTATATTGCTCTGAGAATAATGACAAGAAAAGAAATATGTACAAATTTCATACATATGAGATATTTTTATCCAATACTTTCAATATGGGCCCACTTCAATCCACAGGTGCAAACCTGTCTCTAGCCTGTACTCAGATTTGTCAATGCCACATTAAAATACAAAGATCAATGCTTGGCAAAGAGATTACCTCTTAGAGTTTTTAAAGCAATTGAGAATGAAGAAGCTGTGGAGAGCTCCTTAGAAGAATGGACTGGTTTAGTGATGACTACATTACATTTGCATAAATCACAGAAATCAGCAAGTTAGAACCCCAAGTGTGTGCCACATCAGTGGCTATGAGTAACCCTACCAGTTTGCTCTTACTTTGCTCAATGATGAGATGACAAACAGATAACAGCTACAATTGAGGCATTTACCCCAGAGAGTCAATTGCTAGAAATTTACTAGAATTCCATTGATTGAACTTTAAATATCTGCTAATACTGAGTGATTTAATAATAATCACCATATGAGTGGCTTCCCACATTGAGCCAAGCTTTATCTTCCAAGGCAGCTGCCTCCTCAGTCCATTTTCTCAGTTTGCATGTATATGGGCTGTTGCCTAGCTTTGGTGATTTGCAGGTTCTGATGAGAAGTTGGAGTGGAGCTGGTGGAAGGGAAACCAGGTTATTTCTACCCCTGCTTCTATTGCAGTTCTGCAGCAGTTCTACCTCTTTGTTTCAGCAACTAATGAAAAGACTTAGCAGGGCACCAGTTTCTGGAAGGTGGTCTTGGTCTTTGAGCTGTGCTGTTACTACCTCTCCCTCTGTTTCTCTGTTCTAATGGAATGTTTTCTTCTTGCTATTTTCTGTATTGCTGATTATTCTCTATTAGGCTTCTAAGATCTCTCATCCTCTTTGCAAATCTGGAATCCAATTCCATTGGTTAAAATAACCTCATGGTTTCTGAATCCCAATTAGATATTTACTGATAGAGTGTTTAACTAATTGATCAAAATTCACATAGATATTAGTTAAGCTAGGATTTGAAGACTTAGAAGAACTATAGAAATTCTGCTCTACTCAGGGTCCTAATACTTCCTCTAAATCTTGTTCTGGTTTTCAGATCCTCCATCCAGGCTACCTTCTACGGCCCACTCAGAATGAATAACCAAAACAGCAAGAAACTCCAGGTAAGTTCACGATGGAGAGATCATAGAGAAATATCCTCATTGATGTCTAAATAGAAAGCTTCTGACTGCGGATCTTGGTTTAGGATTGTGAAATAAAGGAACTATGATGAGATTTGCTGGGCTCCTTTGATGTAGGAATGAACAATCTCGCTATTTCTAGAGGAAGTGCTACTTCATGTTTTTGTCCATCAATACAGATAATGAAGCAGAAAAAGAAAACAATGGAAAAGCCTTGTAGACTCAGGATCTTGCATCTGCACTTTCATATCATTACACACTGCATGGGGAATGATTACAGGGTGTTTTAGCAATTAATGTAAAGATAATTCTTAAAGTGCCTGCTATGTGTCTTTAGCAAGCACCAAATGTTCAGCATCATGACCAGGTTGATTTTATTGGCTCTGGTTCTGCATATGCACAGGTTTGGTTGAGGTGTGGGGTTGAGGGTGGATTATAGATAATGAGCCTAAGAAAAGACAAGTGCTAATATTTCAGATACCATATATCCAGCCCACCCCTTTGCTGTCAAGAAAATGTGATTATTCGCCAGAGTAGTTTTCACTTTCATAGCACTCATCACAAAGGAACTTTGCTCATTCATTTATACTTTTCAATTTCTCACCCTCCAAACTGTGAAATGCATAAGTGAAGATTTGGTTTACTTCACTGCTGTAGAAAAGGCATTGTCTTCTATAGTGGGAAGAAGTTGATGTTTGTTGCCTGAAAAAAAAAGTATTTGTATGAATGGGTTAGAAATATAATAGCAAGGCAAACTTTGTGCACTATCCACCCCATCTCTCTGTACTCAGTCCTTTCCTTATATCAGACTTGAAGGAGATGTTTGTGCATATGTTGGTCTCTGTTATCACAAGCCACATTACTTTTGACTTTCCTTCTGGAGGTATCATCATCCAAGGCTTTTGGATGAAAGGAAGTCTGTTAAATTAAGTTCCCTCTGTATTTTAGAAATAGACTGAAACCAAAGGGAAAACATCCCCTAAAGAGATAAACACTACCAGCCACAGGCTTGGATTGAGTCAGTCTTTTACCATGCACAAGCTAGGTTTCCTGAGACATGACATTGAACTCTTTTGATTTCCATTCAGCTTTCTCATGTAATGAGAAATCATTTTTGTAAAAAATGTGAGACTAATAATTGTACTAATAATTGTCACTAATAATTGTACCTTCTCATATGAATTCATGCATTGCTAAAAGATTTAAAAGTTGTTCAGCAGGCATTGTTCATCCCATCAGCCCCCCCCCCATTTTCCTCATCCACATCTCTTCTCTTATACAAGACACATCAATACATTGCTCTCACCCAACTTCAAGGAAGGAACTCAAGTGTACCCATCCCTGCAGTGATGAGACTGACTCAGTTGCTTTGTGTCATTCTCAGGAATATANTATATATATATATATATATTGAGACAGGGTCTCCCCTTTAGTCTCAGCTGGCCTGGAGCTCACTATGTAGACCAGGCTGGCCTTGAACTCACAGAGATCTGCCTGCCTCTACCTCCCAAGTGATGGGATTAAAGGCATGTGCCACCATAACCAGCAAAAGTTTATATTTTTAAGTATGAAGCTTGTTTGGCCAAAGAGGTGTAATTTTGGGAATTCAGTCAGGGTTATACTCATGGGAAGCTATTTGGTTCCAGGGAGCATCCTTAATGTCTTTCCAAATTAAATTAATTAGCTTTGCCCAGTGCAATATCTTCTGCCTCCATTATATAAAAGCCATCAGGTTTTCTGCTCATACAGTCTGATATACACTACCACATTCCTACATTGAAAAGATACAGGGCATGTGATATCATCCATCAGTGGAGAGTGTGGTGGTTTGAATGAGAATGTCATCATAGGCTCTAAGTATTTGGACAATTTGCTCTCAGTTGGTGATTCTCTTTTGGGAGGTCTTAGCAATGTGGCAATGCTAGAGGAAGCTCATAACTGGGGGGCAGGCCTAGAGAGTTCACACAACCTTGCCAGTCTCCAGTGTGGCCTGCTTGAAGATGTGAATTTCTGCTTTCTGCTCTGGCACTTCCAGCCACCATGCCTCCTCACCATAATTCCACTGGAACTCTCAGTCATAAACTCTTCCTTTTCAAAGTTCCCTTGGTTGTGGTGGTTCTGTCACAGCAACAGAAAAGTGACCAATACAGGGAGTAACTCGGGCATTCATGGAACAAAGTATTTCCATAGTGACTCCTGGCTGCTCACAAATTGGACTTCAAGAATGTTGTGACCAATGAAGTAGGAAAGGTATGGTGGAGTTGACTCAAATAACATCTGTAAGCAAGAATGTTGCAGAAAAAATTCTACTCAGGAGGCCAAGTAATTCAGATAATATATTTAATTATGTATAATTTAAGGTCTGGAAAGCACCATATCAATTTTGTTCAGAATGGTCTAGATTTTGCTCTAGTATCAGACTCAAAATTCTCCAGACTTACTTAAGAAGAGCTTAAGCTTAAGTAGCTTATGAGTATAATATTTATTTCTTACTATGATGTTACCCATTGAACACTGTCAAGCTCTTTTCTTCATGAAGTCATACAGAGAGAGAAGCAGACACATTAAAAATACCCATCTTTACCTCAGAAGTGAGAAGTCCCACCTGTGTTGATGGATCACCTCCAAAAATTAGTTATCTAAATTGCCTAAGCGGGATAGTCTTCCAAAATACTTGAAAGTAGATTTGAGCCAAGCATTAACTCTAATATTTACCAGAGATATCACATATTGAGGCGTCTTAGCCCATTGTGATATAATTAATGCATTAAATAGCTAATGAAAGTTTCATATCAGCTTCCCAGATCAATTTATTTGGTTATACTCACACCCTTGTACTCAGTTTCATTGAATTAACAGATTCCACTGCACCTCAGCCAGAAGGATACTACAAGAAGTGTGTTGCAGCTGACTTACAGTGGAATCACACCAAGAATGATTTGGAAATGGCTTCCGAATTTCCCAATCTAGTTGATGCTATGTGATTAGCACGAAATGATGACCACGGTTATTGTAACAGCATGGGAATTGAGAAATGCTTCCCATCTGCTCTCTCTCACCCTTCCTCCATCCCATTCTCAAATTTAGTGCTAAATATTTCCTAGGATACAAATGACACTAGGGTCTTCCCTTCATATGCATTTAACCAATTCCTCATACATACGAATACTTCAAATAGTTATCTCACATGGTGAATCTGTCTGACTAGTAATTTCTTAGAGCACAACTTGGAAGGGTGTGAGAGATGGGAAGGAATATGAAATTTAAAAGAACAGGAATTTTCTGGAGGCCAGTGATATGGTTCTTGTCGCATGAGCCTGGAAATCTGAATTTGAATCCTAGAATACACGTAAAGAGAGAAAGTAAGAAAAAAGCTCCACAGAGCTGTCTTCTGAACTCCACAAATGTGCCACGGCATATGCACCCACCCACACAACATACATATTCTAGCATACAGAGAGAGAGAGAGAAAGAGAGAGAGAGAGAGAGAGAGAGAGAGAGAGAGAGAGAGAGAGAGGCATACATACACACAGATGTCTTTAATGACCAAATGGGGAAGAATATAAATTATCTTGCATAGGTGTTGGAAAAGGTATGAAATTACCTTGCATAGGCTATGGAAAAGGTATGAAATCTATGATCTCTGAAAGCAATAACCTCATACAGATGCAGGTCCTAAGGCTGGATGAAATTGAAGGAACTGCTCTGCTTAAACTGGATTAATAAAGTCAACTACTCTAGATTCATATGCTGTGCTCAACAGCGTCTGTGAAACAACACCAGAACAGCTACTCCCTGCAACTACCTGACCTAGCAACTGGCCAACTCTCTTCCCAGGGAGAGGAGAATTTGCTTGAAGTAACTCTAAGCTATGAGATCCACATCTGAACTTGAGAATATGTTTGGAGACGAATGGACACTGTCAGAGAACTGCTTAATTTAGTGGGCATCTGCTGGCATGCCTGCACCTTGCTAGCCAGCAAATGAAATGCTCCTAATTATAACACTTATAGTAATTAGATCAACAACATATAACCTTGGTCATCTACATATTCTTATGTATAATTTTATACATATGCAGAAAGATAAAGACAAAGTTAGAAAAGAAGTTAATAAAAATTTGACTAATGAAGTGGCCAGTATGCATGTGGCTTCCATGCAGACTAAAATGAAGCAAATAACATATTTTCCACTCATAGACACTGTGGTTCCAAAACTAATGAATACACCAATAGAAAGGAATCTTTTATACCTGGGTGCATCTGCATCAGACATTCTGGAAATTTCAAATGATGGTAGGTCCCTCTCATCTAGGGAGCACCTGCTATGCTCCTAATTGACTAATAATGCCTACCAGAACATAGAAGGAAAAGCTTGTTGTCATGACTAGCAATAAACATTAATGAAATGTTAAGGCATTACTAGTTGAAAGACACGGGACCCAGGATCTCCCCTTTAGGAGCTGTGGATTTTTCCAAAAGTAGAGATGGGAACATTCTGCTGCGCTTCAGTCCCTGGAATTATGCTCAACCTCCTTGGAACAGATGTCCATACTCAAGACCAAGAGGGTCTTGCTCCCCTGCTTTTCGTACATTCTAGAAGAGGCAAGATAGACTTTTAAGGAACAGTGTTATGATTCTATCCTTCAAAAAGATCAAATCCACAATGATGAAGCAATCTGACCAAAGATTCATAGTCACTTTATTCTAAAAGTCAATGTAAAACACCATTGTCTGAACTTTTAGTACAGTGTGCTAATCAGCAGCATTCGAAGTAAGTTGAAATCATCAAAATCTTATTGAAAAAAAATGAAATGATTATGCCAAGCTTTACACTAGTCATTTATAATCACATAATCACTTTGTTTACAAGAAGCACTTCTTTATTTTTTCTTAATGATTTTCAGTTGTTTTGTTTATTTGACTGCTCTGGATTTCAGCATGGCTATGATCTTGCTTAATATTCTGGTTTCTATTAGTCATTATCCTGAGAGAAATTAGTCCAGAAACTGAAAAAATAATTAACAGCAAACACACATTTTTGCATATTGTATTTTCCATTTTACAAGGCATTTTTCACATGCATTTTCCAGTTCTTAAAGAAAACTTGTGCAGGTGAAAGACTCTTATGATCTAACCCATTTTAAGGTTAATCTAACCAGGCACAGGATAATTAAATGACATTCACAAGACCACATAAGCACTTAATAAAAAAACATGGACCAGAAATCACTTTTATGATTTACAATCCAATGTTCTTGGTATGGTGCTGGGTCTCATGTGAGTTATTATCTACCAGCTGCTGCAAAAAGTTTGAACACAGGTTCTGGGAGATCATTAAAATCACTATGTCCATCACCATCTGTCCTTGTTAGCTCTGTATTGCTGTGACAAAACTGTGACCAAAACCAACTTGGGGAGGAAAGGATTCATTTGGGTTAAAGGTCCATATCATAGTTCATCCTTGAGGGAAGTCAGGACAGGAACTCAGAGCAGGAACCAGGAGGCAGGAATTGAAGCACAGATCATGCTTACTGGCTTGCTCCTCTGGCCTATGCTCTGTCTGCTTTCTTAGAACACCCAGGACAACCTTCTCAGGGGTGACATTGCAATAGTAATCTGGGCCCACCTACATCATTCAATAATCAAGAAAACGTCTCACACACATGTCCACAGGCCAGTCCAATAGAGGAAATCCACCAATTAAGGTCCCTCTTCCTAAGTGTGTCAAATTGACAACTTAGCCATCCTCAGTGGCTAAGAGTACTGAATGCTCTTGCAGAGGACCGGGGTTTGATTCCCAGCATGCAGAGGACCCAGGTTTGATTCCCAGAACCCATATGGCGTCTAAGAACCATCTTTAAATCCAGTTCCAGGGGAATCTGACACCATCTTCTGACCTCTGCATCTGTGTATGACATGGGTGCACCTACCTACACATAGACAGTATACTCATACACATAAAAAATAATAAATAAAAATTAAAAAATTAAACATATCTTACTATTTCTTTTAGACAAGGTAATACTGGACTCAAAGTCATGCAAAAAATATCACAGGGTCCAAGTTAAAAATAATTCACATTTGATTCATAGATGTTTCTGTGAACATTTCACTCGTAATAAAACTAGCTTACTTTCCATGCAATTCTAACCTAAATTTAAACCTAAGCGTGTTAGAAGAGTTTGATTGTAGGATTGGACTGGGAGAAGGGTGAGATGTACACATGATGTTACAGATACTGTGCTGATCACAAAACTAACTAAGAGCAAGAAATAGAATAAAGAAAATTTAAAAAGAAAAGGAAAAAAAAAGCAAATATTGTTTTCCAAACATCTGGTAACCTGGATCTATTCTGTGAAGCTTCATCATTACCTGGGACTTAACGAAAGTCATGAGACATTAAAAACAAGTTAATTTTTTAAAATTTAGAAAATGCAAGTATTGCTACTCTTCTCATAAATATTTTAATTCCATACTGATGAAACCAATGCGCATACACACCCACTCAGACATGCACCTGTGTGTGTGCACATGGTGGGGTTTTAAGAAATGGACGGACATATGCAGGGATGGAGAGATGGCTCAGTGGTTAAGAGTACTGTCTCTTCAGGTAGAGGATGCTAGTTTGATTCTCAGCACCCACATGGTGGTTAACAGCCATTTGTAACTTCAGTTTGATACCTTCTTCTGACCTCTGCAAACCTTTCACAACACAGGTGCACTTACATGCATATAGCCAATACATTCATATACATAAAATGGAGTGAGTAGAATATTTTTTAAAAAGAAGTAAATAGATGCATACAGACACATATGTGCTTTACAAGCCAAAATGCATAAAATATTATTTCTTTGCCAGTTGCTGCCATTACCTGTGAATGCCCCTATCTGGAAAAGTACTTTGCCTACAATAAAATAAACAAACACAAACATTCTCTTTATTCTGCATTTTCACACTCCATGAGATCTGAGAGGATTTGAAAAGATGGAGCTTGAGAAAAATCAGAAACTCCTCCTCACAAGAGCTAGAAGCTTTAACCGTGGCAGTCCATGCCTAATGCTTATGCTCAGAAAGAGTTTGGAATGGTTGTGGTGGCTGGTACTGGGGGAGCAGATAGAAGAGTATTACAATGGGGACTGAAAAACTGACAGTCCCCTTGGGAAGCCAGCAGCTCTCAGGACAGTTCAGAGACTGCCATCACTAACCACTTTTCCTCTTACTGTACTCAAAGAGTGGAAATATTTACTGCTCCACTTGCTACTGTTGGCATCATCTGCCTCAATTCTCTGTTCATAGCTTTCTATTTGGGTAATCACTTTCCTTTCTGTTGTGAAATGTGACCATTGAGGGCAACTACACTAACTTCACTCACTTCAGATCTTTGCAATTCTGGCTTCTTTTTGGCATTAGAGTTTGAACCCAACCCCGTCTCCTCAAAATGACTGACCTGGACGGTGCTCCTTATTTTTGCCTTTATCTTATCCAAAGGCAATGTCAAAACGACTTGAGGCTCTGTTTTTTTCTAACAATAGGCGAAATTATCTTACTGCTTGTATGTTTGTTTTCAATTTTTCTCTTCCTCTGCTAGGAATATTGTCTATAAGGTCCATAGCTGTGTCTTTCCTGCTTACAACATACCTTAGGACCTGGTAGCTGCTTAATAACCACAAATCAGGGAAGGATCAACCTCAGAGTTAATCTGATTTTGCTCACAAAGTTCATTTACACTTACATATGCAAACCGACCCCGATTTGTTATCTCACATCAACAACAAAGAAAAGTGATTACTAATGTGAGTCACAGAGAGGCTAAGGAAATCACCTCATTGCTGTGAGCAGTTCCCTTTGGAAAGACAAAAACAACTTATATGCTATAGTAAGTTCTGATGACTTTAGTGACATACATAAGCACATCCTTTATGTAATGAACATTTCTTTATAATTTCATCATACAACAGTCTTTGAGGAAGTCAACAGAAGGGCCAGCACTTACCTGACTGATCCCCAAAGCCTGGGAAATCCATAATTCCCTCTTACCTCTAGCTTCATCTGTTTGAGAGAGGAGAGAATATTGGAATATCAGAAGTCAGCTCTAGTGATCCAAGGAACCATGTCACACTGGAAGGTGTGCTCGTGGACATTCCGACACCTCCCACATAGCATCCGACAGGATGTCCACTTTGGATTTTGTGTTTATTCTTATCCAGCCTTTATTCTCAACAGACACCAATGCCATTTCTCTGCCAGTCATAATAGGGGTGCTCAATCACTCTTAGTAAAACTCTAAGACCTTCCATGACTTCCCTGACCCCACAACATTATATTGATACGATGACTTTTTTTTTTTCTTTTACCCCTTTCTTGAATTTGCTCATGTATCTGTTAAAATGCTCTCTTCCTTAAATCCCCCAAGAGTAGCTTGGTAGCTGCAGCAACTGATTGTCATCACTGTCCAAATTTCATCTTCCCAGAGAAAGTTGTCTGCTAGTATGAATGCTAATTTTATGCATTAACATGGTTGTACAAAGGGAGTCCCACATAGATGGTAAGGTGCTATATTGTAAAGGTATTTCTGGCATACATTAGTATTTAGTTGTTGACTGAATAGATGTTAGGTCATCAATAAGTCCACTGAAGCCCAAATAGAACAAAAGAAATGAAGAGCCTATTGGGTGTGTGAGGGGTGGGAGTGGGGGTGTTCAACATATATTTTATTGAATTGCTGAGTATATAATATAATGTCTTAATTATATTTAGAACCCTTGTCATATCCTCGAACACCACATAGATTCCCCATAGACTATCATGTGGTCTTTCATAAGTTAAGGCCTACTGAGCCAAGTTTGTGTCCCGAAATGTCTCCTAGTCTGAGTTCATTAACTGGAGCCTGTTCACCCTATCTAGTATCATTCTCTTAAAGAAGGCCGTCTCCCTCTCACCCAGAAGTAATCAGCTGCCAGTAGTTCCTCAGCTAAGGTTGGGGCTTCCTGCCCATTTTCTGAGCTGTATGCTGATGTGTGTCTGATTGACAAAAGATTTTTGTCTGATTAAGCTTGCCTGTGTAGTGTGCATGCTGTCACCATTGTTAGAAGTTCATATGACCAAGTTCCCCAAAGCCTGGAAAACTCTTTCCTTATGGTCATCCACCATCCTTGGCTTTTAGAATATTTCTGTTCCTTCTTCCACAATGGTCCCTGCAGCCTGGGTGGGTGGCAGTAATAAAAGAATCCTATCTAGGGACACACACTCTACAGGCTCTTATTCTCTATACTTTGACCACTTCTGGCCTTCTGTGTTAATTGTCTTCCATTGCATGAAGGAGCTTCACTGGTGAGAGCTCAGAGATGCAGCAGTATCCTCTCTGTCTCCTGATCCACTATGTTCCATGAGGTGGAGTGGTTCTATTGTAGACACGTCACTTAGGGCTAGGCATACTCAGACACATATTCTTTGTGTGTGACCAGTTGTGGAACTTTGTATTAGATTCTGTCTGTTGTAAAAAGAAACTACTTGGATGAGTGATGATAGGAATAATTGTCTGTAAATATAAATATCCACATTAGCATACAGAAAAACATTAGGTTTGTCTAGGGATGTGACAAACGTAGGGTTTTCCCAAGGACTTATGACATCTCAGACCATGTGTATTTGGTTATGTTTATAGTACCACACATGAACACATGAATTCCTCGCCATTGGGAAGGCTTTATTTTCTCCAATGGATAGTTTTTATTGAAGTTTTTTTTTAATCTTTACCCCTCCCCCCAATCCAGACTTAAACATATCCCTCCACTCTGGATTTCATGCATTTTGTCATATATGTTAAGGCTTATGAGTCAAGTTTGTGTATCTAGATGTCCCTCAGTACATGTGCATCTACTGGAATCTAGTTGGTCTATCTAGAGTGACTCCATTAAAGAAGATCAGCTCTGTCAGACTAAGCAGTAATCAGCTTCCAATAGTTCTTTAGCCAAGTTTGATGCCTGTTACCTATTTCTCCAGTTCTATGTACACATTTTTTTCTAAATGAGTTTTCATGTTATGAATTTGTATGAACATGTTCTCAGAGGCCTGAAAGACTCTTTCCTTATGATCATACAGCAACAATGGATTTTACAGTTTTCACCCCCTTTCCCACGAAGGTCCCTGAACCCTGGGTGGGTAAGGTTTAATATAGGAGTCCTATCTAGGCACAAGCTTTCTGTAGACTCCTATTCTCCACACTATGGCTATTTGCGGACTTCCATATGTATCGGACTCTGTTGAATAAAGAAGCTTCATTGGTAAAAGTTGAGAGATGCACTCATATTCCTTCTACCCTGCCTGTTCTACCAGGTTCCATGAGCCTTAGATGTAGAGGTTCCATTACAGATGTTTCACTTAAGGCTGGGCATCTCTTAGATACATATTCCTTCTGTGTGAACAGTTGTAGAACTCTGTAATAGTCTCCATATGTTGCAAAAAGAATCTAATTTGATGAGTGGTGGCATGTATACTTGGCTATAAATATAAGGATCCTTATTACTAAAATTTTAGATTTGTCTAAGGATATGAGAAATGTAGGTTTTTCGCAAGGACCTCTCCAGTCATTTGTATGTGGCTGTTTACACGACCACACATGAGTTCCCCTTGAGAGGGTTTTAAAGTGCAATCAGTATTGATTACCCACAAGACAAAAGTGCCATTACTGCACTAACATAGTTTGCTATGCTGGACATTGTTGTTGTTATTATTTGACTTTAAAGATTTGAACTATTGATTGATTTTTCTCCTGTAGTAGCTTGCATACTATCCTTTAGAACTATGACAGCCCAGTGTTCAAGGAGGAGCCTTTCAGGCCAGTTCCAGCTCCATCGCTGCAAGGTCCATGTCCGAAGCATACCATCTCTTCAGCAATAGTGTCTTACCTTCATGTTCTGGGTAACAATTAAGGGCTCTAGCAATAACCTGTGTTATTTCAGGGTCTCTTGTACTCCCCTGATCAATAACTTGAAAAGAAGTTTCTCCTCTCTAACACTACACTTCTTGTTATATACCCTTCATCTATAAGTAAGTACTCATGTACAGATAGTGCATGTGTAATTTTCATTAGGATTTTAAACTAATGCATTTCTTTTGGTTTTTCATACCACCTAAGCATTATTTATCTCTCCTTGTCCAACTCTCCATCCATGCTTCCCAGATAAAGTACCCCATTTCCACCTTGCTAAAACCTGTCTCCTATTACATAATAGAGGAAATTTTTGTCTTGTTAGGAATCTTCAATGAGATATAGCCATTGGTTAGCTGGGTTGTAAACACAATTATAATGTTTCACTTTCCATTAAGTCCAAGACAGAGAATCTGATTTTGAGTCATTGAAACAGGTCTAAGGTGAGGAAATTTCTCTCAGGCCAAGAAGGAGGAAACATTATCAGTACATCAGACAGGAGAGAACTGGAGAAGATCATAGGAAAAATGGGTCCAAGGAAATGCTTCTTCTGGTCTATATTTCATCTCTATTTTAAGATTATTATTTTTTATTCTTAAATATGAGTATATGAGTGTGTGTGTCTGTCTGTGGGAATGTGCATTTACAAGCAAGGTGCCAGAAGAGGTTGCCTGATCCCTTTGAGCTAGAACTGTAGGCAGGTGTCGACCACCTGATATGTGTGGTGGAATCAAACTTGGGTCCTTTGACAAAGCAGTGAATGCTCTTCACCATCACTTTAGCTTCCAAACTGAGCTCTGTTTGTACTCAGTACTAAGCAGATCAGTAAACTTCAATTGCTACTTTCCCTTGCCATTGATTGATATTTGTTTCATTTGTATCATTAACTATGACATAAACCTTCTATACTTAACTTTGTCATGTTTTCCTGTAAAACATGTTTTCCTTCTATACATAACTTTGTCATGTTTTCCTTTTGCTCAGCAGAAAATTTTTGGCTAATTCCATCTGATTCCCCATTAGTACTAAGGTAAGATATTTTATTATGTGAGTGCTTAGATCTCCATAGAAGTTATTCAAGATTCAGTTGTTCTATGTGGGTGGGGGAGATTTTCTTTTTAAGAGTTTCAATTTTGGCCGTCCATGGACAAAGAATTGGTTTGGGTTAGGAAGTACAATATTCTTTAGGGAACAGATTTACATCACTTCATCCTGGAAATTTATCATCAGTGGGCTGACTGATGAACTCCCTTGGAGGACAATGGAAGGAGTGTGTGGAGGGTAACAACCTTCTGGTCCCTGGCATGTTTTACTTCAATGATAGAGGTTTTCCTTGTCTATCAACTCCTCCTCCCAAGTTTCTATGCATAGTTCTTTGAAGTTCTCACAGAAAGTCTCTGCAAAAGGAGGCCTGACTCTTAGTATCTAAGACAGTTTGCAGAGTATTCGTCATTGTTTGTACAGTGAGTCACTATCCATAGACTATTTAGACAAGAGAAGGAGGAATAGGCTCTCAAAGTATAATTGAAATAATTTAGTGGAGGTGGAAAAGAAAGGCTTTTGGTTCAGGCAAATACCATGTTACCTTATATAGATTGTGAAGGAAGATTGTTTCATGTTTTCACATACAAAATTAGAGTGGTATTGTACATTGTGTTGATCTTAAGAAAATGACATTACCTTGAATCACAGAGAAGTACATGTGTAATATTGAGTACACAGGAAGTTCTCCACAGATTGAATTGAATGCATCATGTCAAATGGTTGAGTGAAAAGAACATCAACTGTAGAATAGCTGTTTGCCTTGAAAAATGTGTATGTGGAGCCATAGTGAGGTCATGTGTTGGGGGTTCAGGCTCTGGACTTGCTGGCTAGGATCACCTGGAACACAGAGAGGAGCCCTGTGCCTTTCCAGACAGGACAATTTAAAGGAATTAAGTTTAAATTTACTTCACAAATAAGTAGCATACAGTCAATGAGAAACAGTTTGGGTAAATTTAATGAAAACTTATGCCTTGGCTCCTGTTTATGGGTATGTGTAATACAACTTAGGCATGTATAGGTCAAAACATAAAAATTTATAAAACAAAAAGAGGGAGGTGGGATGTGGGGTAGCATCCCTTCTGGGATACAAATGGAAAACTCTGTGTTCCAAACCTTTTGATAAATTTTCAATTTTGAGGTCTTGAAACTAACAATGGGAGGAGATCTGTATGTTCCCACAGGTAAAAACACCAATCTAAATGCCTGAAAACATACAACTTTTGGCTGTGCAGGATGGACTGGGAAATGCCAGCAGAGAGGCTGACCCATCTGAACATTAAAGAAAGAGGAACCTCAGACTGCCTGAGTCACAGACACTCAGCATCTCTCTGAATTCTATTGGAGTTAACCGTTTATAATGGGCCCTAATGAAGTTTACCTTCCAGATGCTGAGAAACCTTCCTACCTCTTCCCCTTTATAGGAAAAAGAAAAACATGATGGTACTGAAGTCATTCCCTAACTTTAAATTAGAGCCAACTGTTATAGTGGTAATTTATTATAAAACAGGTATAACTACCCTTTTTTAACTGACTGATAAGCATAGGAACTGTGAAAGGATAATTCTCTACTTAGAGCCAAATTCAATAGTAAAGTCTTTATAAGCTGTGTAATTAAGCAAAATATATTGTGGCAGGGAGACATGGTGGCAGGGGCTGGAGCAGCAAGCAGAGGTTCACATCTTCCAATGAGCACAGGAAGGAGAGAGAGAGAGAGAGAGAGAGAGAGAGAGAGAGAGAGAGAGAGAACAACTGGAGACAGGCAAGGATTGTTGAACTTACTAAGCCTGCCCCCAGTGAAGTATTTTCTCCAGGATGGCCACACATTCTAGGACCTCCCAAAACAGTGCCACAATCTGGGGACAAAATGTCTGAATACTTGAAGCCTGTGGGGGATGTTCTCATTCAAAGCACCAGAGATACCATTCTTCATTTGTTTTTCTGGGACTGTTACTTCACTTAACTTAATATATTCTAGTTCCATCCATTTACCTGCAAATTTCATGATGTCATCTTTCTTTACTGCTGATTAGTGTAGATAGATGTACCACATTACTCCATTATGCAGATGTACCACATTTTCTCTATCCACTCCTCAATTGAGGGGCACTTGGGTTGGTTCCATATCTTTGCCACTGTGAAGAGAGCTTGTCCTCCAGCTCGGTCCAGCCAAAGCCCCTAATCTCTATGCACTTTGCTTCTCTTTTTTGAGTTGTCGTCTTTTGTACCTCCAAGATGATGTTAGATCCACTGTGATCCTCCTACCTCAGCCTCGTAGACTTGGATTATAGGCATGAACCACCATGTCCAGTTAGAAACATGTTTTTGAAGGAAAACTTTGTAGTTCAACTTTCAGTCTTGTTTTGGAGACTGTCTATGTCTAAGTGTTGAGTAGAAGCACATATGTTCAAAGATTACTATTGGATAGCTAGTTTATAGTGAATGCTAAACAAACAAAATGAATCAGAATTACCTTAACATTGATAAATTCTAAGCCATAAAACGAGAAATATGAAAATTCCTATATTCACATCAAATAGTGACAGATTTTAGAAACGCATATGTGAGAAGTATTTGACAGCAGTTCACCTGCATTGTAGAAATTGAAGCTCAGAAGTATTAGCCAGTCAACTTTACCTTAAGTCCTTAAGTAACTGAAAGAAGCCTTGACTGGTAAGACTGTAGTGGAAACTGTAGCCTACAACAACTAGAGGCTACCTGTCCCAATTTGCACTGAGGAAAAGAGCACTCCATTTCCCCTTGTGGTGGTGAATGTGGCTGAAATGGAGGAGTGCCAAAATGTTGAGACTACATAGTGAGTATGAGACTAGTCAAAGCTACAGAGTAAGACCCTGCCTTTCACAAGCAAACAAGCAAGGTTGAGGAGAAACCTCAATTGGAGTAAACAGCCACACACGAGGACCTGAGTTTTATTCTCGGCACCCATGTAAAAATGCTGATCAAGATGGTGCACTTAACTGGAGAGGGCCAGACAAGGGGATTCCCTGATCAGCCATCATAGCCTACTTGATGAATTCCAGGCAAGTCAGACAGTTTCTGAGGAAGAATGTCCAAGGTTGACCTCTAGCAGTCATATGCAAGCACACATGCACTAGTGCAAACAATGTGCACCCTCTCCTGTGCTTCCACACCCAGACACTCATATACATACCACAAACAACAGAAAAGAAAGCAGTAAGCCTCAGGGAGTGGAAATCACAAGATGAGTCTGTTTTTTAGGAGTGGGAGATTGAATTATTTGCTATCCATACTGTTCTGTCTCAAAGTATTGCAGCTCCAACATAGGACTCTTGAAAATTTGGGAAAAAGACCAAAGTCTGCTTTGCTTAGTTAAGGAAATATTATAGTTACATGGACAAAAACACTTGGCTAATGCTATGTACAAGTTCAGTATAAAAAACAGCTGTAGAAATAAAGGTGGTTCATTGCTTATAATGGTACCTGACTGAGAAAACAGATGTCTTGTTTTATTCACTGCTCCTCTGACTAGGTTCTTGTTCTGCCTTCTGATTTATAGTAAGGCTGAGCTCCTTCCCTGATATTGATGAACTAGATATTGATGGTCTCTTCTACAGACTTCTCAAGTGCATATACAGAAAGCAGCAAAATCAGGAAAAGGAGAGAGTACCAATAGGGAAGTTTCAGGATCAAGAGAGGAAGGTTTGGAGCAAATGTCATGCACAGAAGCAGACATTAGTGAATACATACTAAATATATAATGCAATACCTTAAAATGGGTTGAAACATATATTTTGGAAGAACTAGTGGGATTGACAATGTGCACTATTATAACTACTAATCATCAGACTCTATAAGAGTTTGTCAGCTTTCTTACCTTAACACTGTATAGCTGGTGTTATTTTGAGTAGAACCAATAATAGCTGGAATGGTGTTTAGAGTCCTCTTTTAGAAATAGACTAGCTCTTTTTTGTTTTGTAAACTACCAATTACTTCATTCTATAATTGTACATTCTTATTGGATATTTAAGATCATATAGCTATCTAAAATTTAGTCTTTATCATTTTTATTGTTAAGTTCACTTGAATCCCCTTAGGAAAACCCATTGGCTCTTTCATGTACCAGCTATGCAATCTTCAGGAACAGGACATTCTTACTGACTTACTGCTTCTCTGGAATAGGCTGGGAGTATCTCTCTCATGACTCTTCTCTTTACAGTATTTTCATAGATCACAGTCCAAATTCTGTGGTATTCAATGACATATGCTTAACCAAAATTGTAAAACCCTTTTGGTGGAATCCCATCATTCTCTGGGTCCTCAGTGACTTTGGAGAAACAAGATCAAGATATTGGCTGTCTTCTCAACCCAATTATCCTTCTTGATTTGGCTTTTGACTGTTTCAACTGAGAACATCCTTTTCATCAGTTTCAAAAAGGTAGATTTTAATATTTATACTTGTATAACATCCAGATAAGAAACAAACCTTTACCTCTCTCAAATCTTCACATTTTTGTCATATATAATGGTGTTAATTATGTCATGATAACCTAAAATAACATTTATTTAATTATAAATGATGATTTAAGAAATTTTAAAACAGACAAATAATTTTAATTTTGTTGTTTTAAGTAGTTGTAGGCACTATAAATGCAGCTAAAAGCACAAGAAATTATCTTGGGAGTTTGTGATATTCTACTGAAAGCTTACAAACTATTTGAAACACAGAATATATGGGCATTGTGTTTATACAGCTAATAGCTTCATATAAACAAAACATGTTAATACCGCTTTTCTTAACAAATTCCACTTATTCTTTGACAACAAGATTATGATTTTCCTGGTTGTAAATTCTTGATATAATTTAAGTTTTCTCTTACAGTCATAATGATGTTGGCATGAGATTCATAGACTACTTGTCGAACACGCCATAAAAGATGATCTTTTATAAGGATCAGAAGTCTTCTCAATGAATCATGGAGTCTAATGTTGACTACATGGTAGTTGATGGCCAGTTCCTTTTTCTAAAACCAAGAACAGACAGGGACCTTGAAGAAGAGTATAGAAGTACACAATATTGCAAGTCTGTGAATTTGAGGCACACCACACCCTTGTACTGGGGAAAGACTGAGCTGAATCATATCTACAATCATATGTACCTGGAAGTCTCACTGCATGTCTAGTACCAGTGAGGACCAAAAAAGCTTTTGCTTTGTTCTGCCTTTGAAGCAATGAGGATATCAAATCAAGAGATGCTACCAGAGCAAAACTTAGAACCAAGAAGTGTTTAGTTAACTTATGAGATGTATTTTTATTGATTTATGATGTTACTAGTTTCATAAGCAGTTAGACAGGGAGGAAAAAGGAAATAAAAAGAATGGATGGTGGAGAACGTCTCATTTATGAGAGTAAGAGACTAACATTTTGTTGAGCAAAGGCCCTAATTATTAATTAATAAGATAATTTCCTTCTGAGATATTATTTACCAGATTGGCTCTGTTAATGAGGATGCTTTGCATCTAATGCCATGCACTGCAATGAAAATTTTTATGACAAAAAGGACAAACCTGTACATAATCAAAACTCTTATTAGCAGCAAACTTCAGATAAATAATTCCTAATTCTTGAAAGGGAAGCCGCATGCACTGCAAATTATCTTCCAGGGGAAGGTGAAACTTTCAGGTGTGCATTTAACATGAGACATTCCCTCGTATAATATTTTAAGGACTGCAGTTCCATATTTCAATGACATCCAAGGTGCACATGGCAGAGCTCATCACTGGAGCCAACTACCTGGCCTAGACTCAGCTGCTCACTCTTGTTTGCATAGGTAACTGCTATATAGTTACTTCCATGGAAGCTCAAATGAATATTTTCTCTGTGTAACAGTTTAAAATAAATCCTTCTACATAGAATTCAAGCCAGCTATGGTGGAATTAGCCATACCTAAGAGTATTCTTGCTCAAGGCCTACCCTGAAGCATCAAATTTTCCACCACCCTACCTCCCAATTATTTGACAAGTCTCTTGTATCTGATGCCAATATCTTAGTATGAATTTATCCCAACACACAGGCTTCAAAAAGTCAATTACCTGGTCTGGGTGCCATAAAACCATGGGTAAAACATGCTTCAAGATTTATGATGAAAAAATCAGTATGTTAGAAAGATAACGTTGGACTCCTGTGCTCTTCATACATATAAAATTATTCCTTTGGGGGCTGGAGAGATGGCCTAGCCGACTGCTCTTGCAGAGGACCCGGATTCGATCCCCAGCACCCACATGGTGGCCGAGAGCCGTCTGGAACTCCAATTCCAGGAGAGCTCCAGTTCCAGGGGAATCCGACACTCTCTTCTGACCTCCGCGGCTTTGCACAACACGGGTGCACAGACCTGTACGCAGACAGTACATTCATACACATACCAAAATAAATAAATAAAATTAAAAAAATTATTCCTTTGGGCCACAGGTAACTTTGTCCTCTTCCTTTCTCATTTTCTCAATCGAAACATTAAGATCATATTGTTGTTTATTTTAGAAGCTGATTTTTATGCCTTGTTTTGAACAAAAACCTTCTCCTAGAATATTATATCTTTTCTTTGTCATCCAAATTAGAAAGCAACAGTAACAAAAAAGCATGCTTACCCTAAGCATATGATCAAGCCCATTAAAAATTCCAACACAGAGAGGGTTGAGGCTCTGGAGTCCCTGCCCCTAGCTGAGGAACTATTGGCAGTTGAAGGCTAGTAGGAGGAGGAAGAGACACTTAACTTCAGGTGTGTGGACACTGGTAGGTCCTCCACGCCTCAGTGCATGATCCCAGACCCAAGAACATGTGGGCAGCCTTAAGTGAAACCCAACCAACCAAACAAACAAATAAATATGTAAGGAGAACATGAACTTGGAAGGGAGATGGGAAGAGGCTTACCATGAAGAGTTGGAGCAGACAGATGAGGGTTACAAAAATACATTTCATACAGGTACACAATTTTCAAAGAATAAATAGAAAACTTAAATAAGAAGAATAGCATACTTAATAGATATTCTTATTAATAATACTATAATTATCAACAATTTTAGCATCAGCATCAAGAGCCTGAAATTTATTTCTAGGAGTACTGGATATTGAATGAAATCAGAAGCTCTTTGAAAGTCCTACTGCAGTGTCACAAACATAACTGAAAATTTTTGTTGAGTTTTGTGCATTTCATACAATATAGCTTAGTGAAATTTATGCTCCTTCCCTCGTCTCACTCCTTGTAGCACCCCCCAACAAAATTTCAGGTATTTTGTCAGATATGTTATGTCCTATCCAGACCTTAAATCAAGCATGTCCATCCAGGTATCCCTAACTGAAAATTCTTCCCCTGGATTATAGCGTGCCTGTCTGGAGCCACTCTCTGTAAGAAGATCAAATGTCCCTCACCCTACAGTAATCATTTGACAATGGTTCTTTAGCTAGGGTTGGGGGCTGGCTGCCCATTTCCCTTGTTCTGTGCTGACTTTTTTTGAGACAGGGCATCCCTTTAGTCCAAGCTGGCCTGGATCTTGCTATGTCGACCAGGCTGGCCCTGAACTCACAGAGATCGGCCAGTCTCTGCCTCCAGAATGCTGGGATTAAAGGGGTGTACCACCACACCCAGGCTTACATACAACTGTTTCTGCCTGATTGAATTTTTGTCTGATTAAGATGGCATGGGTCTGTGCATGCTGTCAACATTGCTGCAAGTTCATATGAACAAGTTCCCAGTGGCCTAAAAATCTGTTTCTTGGTGTTCATGCAGGGACCCTTGCTCTTATAATCTTTCTGCCCCTTTCTACAGTGGTTTAATTTAGAAGTCCAAACCCAGCACATGCACTCTGCGGCCTCTTATTCTTTGAAATTTGGCCAGTTGTGGCCTTCTGTGTGCATTGCACTTTGTTGTATGAGGAAGTTTTGCTGGTGAAAGTTGAAGGATATACTTAGGTTCTCTCTACCGTCTGTTCCACTATGTCCCATGAGCATTAGGTATATAGGTTCCACTGAAGATATGCCATTTGGGGCAGGGCATCCCTCAGGCATATATTCTCTGTGTATGAACAGTTGTGGAACTCTGCAACAATCCCCATCTTTGCAAAAATAAGCTTCTTTTGTGAATGGTATACAGTACATTTGTCTGTAAATATAAGGGTTCACATTTAGCATTTGGTAAGAAATTTCATTCATCTAGAGATATGACAGGGATAGGGTTTAGACATGGAGAAAGGGAGGAGAGATAAATAAAGCTTAAGTAGCATAAAAGCCAGAGGGAAATGTATTGAGTCAAATCCCCTCTGAAAAATACGCATACAAAGTCTGAACATTAGTGGAGGCTATATAATGAACATTAGTGCATATGTATACTTGAAGGCTATATAACCTTTCAGAAAAGAGAAACCCCCCTGTGGTGTCACCACCGGGATTTGTGGCGGGGCCCACTTAATCCTAGGACTACCCATGTGGAAAGCCCGCACAGGAAAGCACACCGCGTGTATGCAGGTTGAGGTTCAAATGCAGAGAGAGATTTTATTCCAACATGTCTGCTTAAATATCCATCATGACTCAATTCGTTACTACACCCCACCCCATGGGTGTGGCCAGGAAGGTACCATTGGCTTAGAATTCAACCCATCTAACTAAGCTTTCCCACATACCCCCTTAGAGTTGTTGTCAGTATAGTCTCAGAGGCTCTCAAAACAATACAGGATATTGCTACACCCTTTGATTACCTCCCAGAACTTGAAGGTACATCCTTGCCTCTTTCTAGTACTCACTCTTGGTAGAAGGTTTGCTTTCAGTTTTTTGATTGGAGATCATTTCTCCTCATTCTTTTGGCAGGAAGTGTAATCTTTAATATTTCATAATGTTTTCATTAGCATGTGATTATACATATTAATTAATGGGGTTCAGTACGATATTTCAATACACACATGTAGCAGGCACTGATCAAATGGAATATTCTTTTATCTATCTTCTCACATTCTTCACTTCTTTCATACAATTCTACATTGAGATCTGCTTTCATTGAGACTTCCACATATTAGAGCAAACATATGGTGCTGCTCTTTCTGCATCTAGGTTATTTCAAGTGAGTCAATACTGTCTAGCTCTATTCATGTTTCTGCAAGTGACAGGAATTCACTAGGTGTGTATATTGCATTTTCTTGATCTATTCATCTGTTCCTTATGAAACATTGTGACTTACTAGGTAAATGATATAAATACCTATGTCATATTTGTGTATTACATATTGAGCATATTTGTGTATTACATATTGAGCATGTATTTGTTGACTGATAATTTAGCTCAGCAAGGTATTATGGTTGGTAAATGTGTCTTCCACTCCCTAATGTCTTATTTAGATTCTTCTTTCAAAGAAGAAGTTTCAAATCAGAGGTGAAACCTGAAGAAATATTTTTTCTATATGTGGTGACATTTTCTTTGGTTTTGATAAATGTGTGATCACTTGGAATTAAGAAACAATTTGTAAGACCATATAATCCAATCACCTATCTCTATTACTTTCTTATTAGTAAAAGAGAATGTAATGAGAAGGGTTAAGAACTTTTCCTGTTATAAGGAAAAATATGCAGTAGGATGAATCTTGTGGTCAGGTGGTAAATTCATTGTGGGTCCTTTGGACCAATGTGAAATCTGAAACTCTGAAGGTAACAGAAGAAAACATTGGCAGCAAACTACCAGATATAGGCATAGGAAAAGACTTTCTAAGTAAAAATTAGCCACATGGGAAATAATGTCAACAATTAACAACTGGAACCTCATTAAACTCAAAAGCTTCTGCACAGCAAAAGAAGCAATCAATGAAGTAAAGAGAAAACCCACAGACTGGGACGAAAACTTCCCGAGTAATACATTCGGCAGAGCATTAAGTTCCAGAATATATAAAATACTCAAAAAACAAAACAAAACAAAGAAGTAAGAAAATGGATTACTCACTCAAAAGATGGAGTAAAGAGCTGATCAGAGACTTCACTAGTAAAGAAGTAAAGATGACTGAGAAACATCTTAAAAAGTGTTCAACATCTTTAATAATTAATGAAATGAAAATTAAAACAACTTTGAGATATCCTCTCACTCCTAAAAGACTGGCTAAGATCAACAAAGAAAAAGACACCAAATATTGGAGAAGTTGTGGGGAAAGGGAACACACATCCACTGCTGGTGGGGATGTAAACTCATACAACCCCTATGGAAAGCAGTGTGAAGAACCCTTAAAAGACTGAAAATAAGCCTACCACCTGACCCACATACCACTCCCGGGAATGGTATGACCCACAAGACTCATCCTATTGCAGAGATACATGCACATCTATGTTTATTGCAGCTCTCTTTACAATAGCAAAGAGCTGGACACAACCAAAATGCCCCTCAACTGAAGAGTGGATAACAAAAATGTGGTACATTTACACAATGGAGTTCTATGCAGCAGTAAAGAAAGTTGACATCATGAACTTTTCAGGTACATGGCTGGAACTGGAACTCATTATTATTAAGTCAAGTAACAGTCCCAGAAAAACAAAGGAATAATGGTATCCCACATTTGTGGATTCTAGCACCAAATCCCTAGTTGAAAGGTAAGCTGAGCAATGTTAGTGTTATATTTATTTTTATCTGAAAGCAAATGTGTTGTTATAATGTGAATCCCTTAACAGGCTCTAGAATTGACTTAACACTTATTTTCAGACTTGTAATTGTGGTATATGGGTGGAGGGTATGTATTCATATTTTAGAGTAATCTAAATTAAAGGGAAAATGTGAATTCTTAAACATATTTTGGAATTAACATACAGTTTATTTTTAGAGTTCATAATTTTGGTATATATGTGACATATATAGGCATATTTTATAGTAATGCAAATAGGAAGGAACAACAACATAAGGACTGGATCAAAAACTGATTAAAACAATTAACTTTTGCCCCAAACAATAAACCTCTGCAGAGAAAAACTTTAAAAAGACTGAGAAAAAGATGCAAGACATATATGGCAGAATGCATGAACTGGGGTGAGGTGGGGTGGGATGTGGGACAGGGAAAGGGGATTATGTCTAAATTGGACTCAGGAATGATGTATGAAATACACAAAACAACAATAAAATATTTTATATAAAAAAGAGTTCTCACACTGCATTCGGCAGGGGTTGCATAGTTTGCATTCCCACCAGCAGTGGATGAATGTTCCCCTTTTTCCACAACCTCTCCAGGATTTGGTATCAATTGTTTTCTTGATCATAGACAATCTTTCCAGGGTAAGATGAAATCTTAAAATGGTTTTAATTTACATTTCTTTAATTATTAGCAACATTGAATACTTTTTGAGATAATTCTCAGATACATGCACAACCATGTTTATTGCAACTCTCTTCAGAATAGCAAGGAGCTGGAAGCAATCCAAGTGTCCCTAAACTGACTAGTGGACAAAGAAAATGTGGTACAACTACACAATAGAGTTCTATGCAGAAGTAAAAAAGATGACATCATGAAATTTGAGGTAAATGGATAGAACTAGAATCCATTATGCTAAATGAAGTAACACAGTCCCAGAAAACCAAATGACATATGGTGACCCTCATTTGTGGAAGGTTACCTTTTTTTAAGGCAAACTAAGTAAATTTTCTTTTTCTTTCTTTTTTAGCAAATACAATATCAATATTAGCAAAAATGTCGATTATAGTTGAAGGAGAGAGAAAAATTTTCCATGATATAAATAAGATGATAGAAAACATGTCTGAAAAACCAACCCTTCAGAAAATACTTGAAGCAATTTGAAGGAAAGAAGAGAGGAACAACTATCCCCAAGCATCTAGAAAGAGAAACTGATAAAAACATAACAGCAGAAGTATAAACCAAAACTAAAAAGGCAAATGGATAATGAGGTGAAAGGAAGAAACATGCATCTTTCAATTATAACCTTAAATATTAATGGACTAAACGCCCCAATCAAAAGACATAAACTGAGATATGGGATATTGGATTAGGAAACAAAGCCCATCTATATGCTGTCTACAAGAAACCCATCTCAGTCTCAAGGATAGGCATCAACTTAAGGTGAAGGGATGGAAAACAATATTCCAAGCAAATGGTACCAAAAAGAAATCAGGTGTTGCTATTTTAATATCAGACAAAATAGACTTCAGAGTAAAAGGAATCAAAAGAGACAAAGAGGACCATTACATCTTTATCAAAGGAAAAATTGACCATGAAGACTTCACAATCATGAATATATATGCACCAAATTTTATAAATACAATTCTTCAGCACCACAGGCATAGATTAACCCCAGCACACTAATAGTAGGGGACTTCAATACCCCACTAAGTCCTCTGGACACATCAACAGGACAAAGAATAAACAGAGAGACATCCGAACTGAATGCTACAATGCACCAAATGGATCTCACAGACATCATCTACTGAATATTCCACCCAAATACCAGAGAATACATTTTCTACTCAGCACCTCATGGACCATTCTCCAAAATTGACCACACGGAGATAAACTCAACAAATACAAAAAGATTGGAATAGTTTCATGCATTCTATCAGAAAACAGTGCAATAAAGCTCAATATCAACACTAGGATAAGCCCTGCAACCTACAAGAACACATGGAGACTAAACAACACTCTCCTGAATAATGAATGGATCAAGGAAGAAATAAAGAAAGAAATAAAAGCATTCCTGGAATTGAATGACAATGATAATACAACACAACAAAACATATGGGACACTTTAAAAGCAGTCCTAAGAGGGAAGTTTATAACCCTGAGTGCCTTCATTAAATAAACAGAAAGAGCACAAAGTGAAGGTTCTAACACTGCAGTTAAAAACACTTGAGAGACAACAACAGATGAACCCTAAATGCAGCAGCCAGGAAGAAATAACAAAAACAGAGCAGAAATCAATGAAATAGAAACAAAGAAAACAATACAAAAAAAATCAATGAATACAAAAGTTGGTTCTTTGAGAGAATAAACAAGATAGAAAGAACTCTAGCTCAGTTAACCAAAAGAAAGAAGGAACAACTCCAGATCAATAGAATCTGTGATGAAAGTAGAAATATCACAACAGACGATGAAGAGATCCAGAAAATCATACAGGAATACTTCAAAAACCTATATTCTACTAAGTTTGAAAACCTAGAAGAAATGGATGAATATCTGAAATCCTGGGAATCACCAAAATTCAACCAAGAAGAGATCGACAGCTTAAACAGTCCCATAATATATGAAGAAATTGAAGATGTAATAAGAAACTTCCCAACTAAAAAAAGCCCAGGCCAAGATGGTTTCATGGCAGAATTCTATAAAACATTTCAAAAAGAGTTACAACCATTATTACTGAAATTGTTTAGAAGGATTCAAACAGAGGGAATTCTCCCAAATTCCTTCTATGAAGCCAGCATCACCCTATTACCCAAACCAGGCAAAGATACAACCAAAAAGGAGAATTATAGACCCATCTCCCTAATGAACTCAGATGCCAAAATTCTAAACAGGATACTGGCAAATCACATACAGACCCACATCAAGAAGATCATCCATCATGACCAAGTTGGATTCAGACCAGAGATGCCAGGATGGTTCAACATACAAAAATCAATAAATATCATCAAATATATAAATGGACTGAAAGACAAAAACCACATGATCCTCTCAATTGACACGGAAAAAGCCTTTGACAAAATCCAGCATCCCTTTATGCTTAAAGTCCTAGAGGGAATTGTATTGGAGGGATCATTCCTCAATGTAATCAAAGCCATACACAGGAAACCCACAGCCAATATCATCCTTAATGGGGAAATGACAGAGGCATTGCATTTAAAAGTAGGAACTTGGCAAAGCTGCCCCCTGTCACCACTCCTCTTCAATACAGTGCTTGAAACACTTGCTAGGGCAATAAGGCAAGAAAAGGAAATTAAAGGAGTTCTAATTGGAAAAGAGGTAGTCAAGCTATCCCTTTTGCTGATGATATGATTGTTTACTTAAGAGATGCTAAAAACTCCACCAGAAAACTCCTAGAAATGATTAAGAGCAGTCATGGCAGAATGCATGATCTCGGTTGGGGTGGGGGTGAGGGTGAAGGGAAGGGGAGATATGCCTGAACTGAATTGGAAAATGATGTATGAAATGCACAAAGCATCAATAAAAAAAATGTTAAGAAAAAAAAAAGAAATGATTAAGAGCTTCAGTAAAGTGGCAGGATACAAAATTAACCTAGAAAAATCAGTAGGCTTTCTTTACACCAACAACAATCAAATAAAGGAGGAATACAAGGAGACCTTCCCACCACGATAGCTTCAAAAACAATAAAATACCTAGGTACAAACCTAACCAAAGACACCAAAGATCTCTGCAACAAAAATTTTAAACCACTGAAGAAGGAAACTGAAGTCATCAGAAGATGAAAAAAATAATATATATATATATATTTATATATATGTCAATAAATTTTAAAATATGAAAAAAAGAAAAAAGTACATTAAAAAGATATCAACTTGCTCTGTAATGTAGGAATATTAAGTAATATTTCCTTTTTTTTCAATAACACAGGCTCTCTACCATAATTGAACTATTCCCTTGAATATATCATGGTTGTTGTGTGTGTACATGTTGGTATATAGTATTTGTGTGTTTATTGTTTTACATATATTTTTTCTACAAGATTATGTTACAAATTGAATCCAGACTCATGTCCCCCTCCCAAACCCCCACACCACCAGATTCACCCTTTCAGTCAGTTCTTTGATGCAGTCCCCTCTGTTGTTGGTGTTGCTGTTGTTCTTTCCAGTATGCGTCACTCCCAACAAGAAATGTTTACAACTAGGTTATTGGCACTAGCATATACAGATGAGGGATACCATTCATAGTTTGTTTTTGTTTTTCTGGGACCATGTTACTTCACTTAACATAGTATCTTTTAGATCCATCCATTTACCTGCAAAGTTCATGATGTTGTCTTTTTGACTGCTGCATAGAACTCCATTGTGTAGATGTACCACATTTTCTCTATCCACTCGTCAGTTGAGGGGCATTTGGGTTGGTTCCAGCTTTTTGCTATTGTGAACAGAGCTGCAATAAACATAGCTGTGCATGTATCTCTGCAGTAAGAAGAGTCTTGTGAGTATACACGCAGGAGTGGTATGACTGGGTTAGGTGGTAAGCTCATTTTGAGTCTTCCAAGGATTCTCTACACTGCTTTCCATAGTGGCTGTACAAGTTTACATTCCCACCAGCAATGGATGAGTGTTTCCCTTTCCCCACAACCTCTCCAAGCACTTGGTATCATTTGTTTTCTTGATCCTAGCCAGTCTTATTGGAGTGAAATGATATCTTAAAGTGGTTTTAATTTGCATTTCCTTAATTATTAGCAACGTTGAACACTTTTAAAGATGTTTCTTAGCTATCTCTAATTTCTCACTTGTGAAGTCTCTGTTCAGCTCTGTGCTCCATCTTTGAGTTTAATGAGGTCCCATTTGTCAATTGTCGACCTTAATTCTTGCACAGCTGCTGTCTGATTTAGGAACTCTTTTCCTTTGCCTATGTCTTGTAGGCTGCTGGTAACTTTTTCCTCTATTGCCTTCAGAGTTTTGGGTTTTATGTTGAGGTCTTTAATCCATCTGGAGTTGATTTTTGTACAGGGTGAGAGGGAGGGGTTTAATTTCATTCTTCTACAAGTGGTGATCCAGTTTTGGCAACACCACTTGCCGAAGATGCTGTCTTTCCTCCATTGTGTCTTCTTGGCGCCCTTGTCAAATATGAGGTGGCTGAAATTGTATGTGCTCAAGTTCGGATCTTCAGTTTTGTTTCACTGGTCAACAGGTCTGTTTTGTGCCAGAACCAAGCTGGTTTTATGACTATAGTCCCGTAGTTTAGTTTGAAGTCAGGTATAGAGAGCCTTCCTGTATTGCTCTTTTCCTCAGGGTTGCTTCAGCTATTCAGGGTCTTTTGGTTTTCCAAATGAAATTAAGGACTTTTATTTCCAAGCCTGTGAAGAAACTCTTGGGGATTAATTGGGATTGCATTAAATCTGTACAAGAGTTTGGGTAGAATGTACATTTTTACTACATTAATTATCCCAATCCATGAGCATGGGAGGTTTTTTCATCTTCTGATGTCTTCTTCAATTTCCTTCTTCAGGGGTTTAAATTTTTTTTTTGTAGAGAACTTTGATATCTTTGGTTAGGTTTGTTCCTAGGATTTTTTGTTTGTTTTTGAGGCTATTGTGATGTCTCCTGTCTATTGCCATACCACCCTGAAAGCGCCCAATCTCGTCTGAAATTCTACTCATAACAGAACTGATTAAAAGACTGAAGGCATATCATAGAGATGGGAAGCCACTTTGAAATTCACCTTCAGAGTCATGTTTCCATTGAAGATCTTGGAAAATTTGCTTAGTTATAGTCTAGTATAGATAAGAACTTCCCTTCCTATCAACCTCTAGACTATGATCTATGGCAAACTGAGCAACATCAGTGTGATCTGAAAACAACTCTTATATTGTAGAATCCCTTAAAAATAAACAAATAAAGTAAAAAAAGAAAAACAAAAAGAAAAAAATAAAAGGAAAATAAATGAACTCCTGGACATATATCGAAAAAAAATTAAAAATAAACACACAAATACTATATACCACCATGTACAAACACAACAACCATGATAACATCAATGGAATAGTTCAGTTTTGTGAGAGAGCCTGTATTATTGAAAAAAAATCTTCCATTGCAAACTCCGTGTCTTCATGAAAGTATCACACTATATTCTCATAAAAACATTACTTGGAATCTCCAATGTTATCTCTAACATATAATTAATGTAGAAAATCTACCATGACCTAGCTATATGACATAGTATAAGTTAAGTTAACTTTGAATAAATATTGTCTTAAATGCATACTGTATGCCCGATATGATACCTAGTGCAGCCATGCTGAACTTGAGTGGAATGTCCTAGATGTGTTCTGAGCAATGCATCATTAGAACATTTCATTGTTACGTGAACCTCATTCATGTAATCAGACATGTTGTATGTTAAATGTTTGACATAACCACTTGATGCAATCAAAAGCCATAGTAAAATTACATTTTTGAAATCTTTTCTGGGGTATCTTGGCAAATTACTCTAAGTAAACATGTTTTACTCATAGAATTAGTACATTTAAAAAAACCCATAATCCTCTGTTTTGAAAAACATTGAAAAGAATCAGAAAAATATGCAGGGCAGGGATGGCAGGGCGCATAAACTTGGGTGGGTGGGGGGCACGGAAGGGGAGATGAGTCTAGATTGGATTGAGAAATGATGTATGAAATGCACATAACTTCAATAAAAATGTTAAAAAATAAATCTTTAAATTAAAAAATTAAATATAATATACTAATTATGTAAACCAATAACAGTCATTTATAACATTATCCAAAATTATGCTTTGTAGGCAATTGTATGTGTTATATTTTATAGGACTGAAAGTAGTTGGGTTTTAATTCATGGTAGCACCAGCACAAGTACATGGGTAATTCATTGCATAATAGCCTTATGGTTCTGATATCAGTAGATGACAGAAAAGTTTTTGCTCTTTTTGAGAGATGGTTTCCTTTTTGTCCCAGCTTGCCTGGAGCTTGCTATGTAGACAAGGCTGGGCTTGAACTCACAGAGATCCTCCTGCCTCTGCCTGTGGAGTGCTGTGATTAAAGGTGTGCACCACAATGCCTGTCCAGGTCACAGAAAATTTTAAGCTTCATTATAACCTTAAGGGATGATTGATTCTATCTATCTATCTATCTATCTATCTATCTATCTATCTATCTATCTATCTGTCTATCTATCTATCTATCTCTATATCTATCTATCTATCTATCTATCTATCTATATCTATCTTGTCTTAAACAAAAATGTTGTTCTAAAGTACGTGGCTATCTTTCACATATATCCACTATATTACATGAAGATTTCTACATTTAATATTTTGCATTTACTATTCACAATGCTAAAATTATTACTACAACATAAAGTAGTATATAGACAAAGCTAAAACCACATGGAAAAAAAACAAGACTTGTGATGCTTGCTTCCAAAGTTCTGTTCACTGTAGTTTTTATACCTGGTGTCTGAATCACCATTGTTAACAAATTTCTTGAAGGAGAATTATATCCTTCAAAAGAAATACAAACAAATGTATAGAGCTGTTATTGAGCCTTCAAGGGTAAAATGAAGAAGTGATACAGGACAGGTTTAGGGAAGTGGGGCAGAAAGGTGAAAGGATAGGGAATGGAAGTCTTCTAAGGCCAATTCCATCCTCTGTGATAAACTTTCCTTTTGTGCAGCTCCTCTTGTGAAGTCGAATGTAGCAGCACACTATAACCAGGGAGTTCCATGGACATGAAAGAGAATACCATTTCCTCTTCTGAACATAGAGGCTGAAACAGAATTACTAACATTCAAAGTAATAGATAAGCCTAGCTTGGTAACATTATTGAAATTTCTCTTTAATCCTAAACACCAGAGAAAAACATTATCCACTCCACTCATCTCTGTATTTCCTGTGTTTCAGTGGAACATGAAAGATGAAACTGAAGACAGAAGGCCAAACTGTAGTTCAAAACTCTTCCCCAGTTTTAGGCAAGGCAGATCCTACTTCATCATTTAATATAAAAACAATTTGGAAAGTACTTCTATTTAGAAAAAAATTAAAATATGTTATGTTTTAGTAGAGAGCAGTCTAACTTGAAGTCCATACAAATAACTGATGATCTGGTAGTAAGTTTGAATATCAAAGTGTATTTTAGAGTGTAGGTCTCTTGATTCTCAAATCAGGACAAATTCCACATATCACAAAGATAGTACATTTATATTTTGTTTAGTACTCAGGCATTTAAAAATTATATTGAGCTTTTGTAATTTCATAGAATAGCTCTTAATGAAGTTTAGATCCCCTCCCCCTACCAGATTCATGTATTCTGTCATGTGTTATAAATCCTATCTAGTCAAGCATTCGTACCCAGATGTCCTTCAGAGCAAATTCATCCACTGGAGTCTAGTCAGCTCATCTAAAGACCACAAGTAAGCATACTCTCCCTCACCCAATTGGAATTATTCTTCAATATTTCTCAGTCTAGGACCTACCACCCATTTCTCTTTTCCCCACTGGGCTTTTGTTTAATTGTTTTGGTTCAGGTCCTATGCTCCATGACACTATTGCTACAAGTTCACATATGCAAGCTTCTAGTAGTACAAAAGCCTCTGCTCCACTGTGTTCATGAACCAACCATGTCTTACAATCTCTCCTCCTCCCTCTTCCACAGGGACACACACTCTGTAGCCTCCTATTCTTTAAAACTTGACCAGTTGTGGCCTTCTGTGTGTATCACACTTTGTTGTATAAGGAAGTTTCCCTGGCAACGTTGAGGATGCATTATTTTTTTCCCTTTATAATTCTTTCCTCTATGTTCCATGAGCTTTAGGTGTAGAGGTTCAACAGTAAATATGCCACCTAAGACAGGATATCTCTCAGACTCATATGCTCTGTCTATGACAAGTTGTGGAAGTCTTTAGTAGCCTCCACCTGTTACAAAAATAAACTTCCTTGATGAGTGGTGTACAGTATGCTTGTGTGTAAATATAAGGATCCATGTGTACCTTATGGGAACAAATTTCATTTGCTTAGAGACAGGAGAGACTAGGGCTTTCTCTAGGATGGATGTATTATCCAGCCGATTGTATTTGGCTGAGTTTACAGGTCCACTGTGAGTTCATTTCCTTTGAGAGGGCTTTAAGTCCAATTAAGTAGATGTTGATTACCCTCCAGAAAATAGTACCACTACTGTACCAATAGGGGTAGCTTACAGTGCTAGTTGTTATGGTTGTTATTTCAGGCTTTAGGGATGGTTTGGACCATTGTTTGATCTTCAACCTGAACAGTTTGCATGTTATCATTTAGGATTATGGGAACTAAACTTTAGTTAGAAGGCTTCCAAGTCAGTTCTTGTTCCATTGTTCCGAGTCCTCTATCCAAATTATGCCCTGTCTTCAACAGTATGGTCTTATCTTCTAGTTCTGGGAGAGAACCAAGAGCTTTGGCAATAGTCTGTGTTATTTGGGGAGTTTCTTGGATCACTCTCACCAACCACTCAAAGGGAAAATCTTCGGTCTGGCACTGTGCTCCTTGCCAAACAGCCCCCAGGTGCAAATATACACTAATGTTTAGACACTGTATGTGCATTTCTCATGGGGTTATGGGGGCACACATTTCCCTCTCAGTTCCCTAGTCTGCAATTTTCATTAATCTCTATTCATTTTTATCTGATCTTTTATCCCTTCCTAGTCCCAGGAACCCCATTATGTCTACCCATCCCCCAATAAGACTCACTTCCTACTATCCCAACTCTCCTGACTTCCCTCCCATCACACACTATGGTCCCTTGAATGTCCTTCCCTCTTCCTCTCCCAGCCAAACTCTCCAGATTTCTCAACCTGCCCTGTTGTAACATCTGTTTCCTACTATCCCTCTCTTTCTGGTTCCTTCTTTTCCATTATCTTGCTGTATCCTTTTCATTTTCTGGGCTCTTGGTTTTAAAACAAACTATATACTTACATATAAGTGATTGTAGCCACAATCCACAAATAAGAGAGAACATAGGTAGCTTGCTTTTCTGCCTTTGTGTTCCTTCACTTAGTATAATGATCTCTAGTCACATCCATTTACCTGGAAATTTCAAAATTTGATCTATTTTTATTTTGAGTAGAGCTCTATTGTATAAATGTACCATATTTTCATTATCCATTCAGCAGTTAATGAACACATAGGTGTTTTCCATTTCTTAGCTATCCTGAGGAAATCAGCAACAAACATGGATTGCAGGTACTGCAGTAGGATAAGTCCTTTGAGTATATGCCAAGGAGTAGTGTAACTGGGTCATAGGATAGGTTCATTTTTAGTTTTTGAGAGTTCTCCACACTGCTTTCCATAGTGGCTGCATGAGTTTGCATTACCCCCAGCAATGAATGAGTGTTCTTTCTCCACATCCTTACCAGCATTTGGAGTTTTTTGTTCTCTTGAGCTCAGCCAGTCTGACTGAGTTAAGATGGGATCTTAAGGTGGATTTTATCTTTGTTTCTCTAACTACTAAAGATGTTGAGGATGGAAGAAGATATTATGTTAAGTGAAATAACGCAGTCCCAGAAAAACAAATGACAAATGGTATCTCTCATCTGTGGATGCTAGAACCAAGTACCTAGTTGTAAGGCAAATGAGCAATGTTAAAGTTATATTCCTTGTGATCTGAAAACAACCATGCTTTTATATTGTGAATCCATTAACCTACCATTTATTTTGAGACTTTGAAATTTTTGGTATATGGGTAGAGGGTATATATATGCATATTTTAGAGTAATAGAAACATAACTTTGTGTCTAATCACAGTATTTATTTTATGGGAGTGCTCCTTAGTATTTCTTATACAAGGCTGCTTGAGCTTTAGTCCAAGCCTTTTCTAAAATATTATACAGTAATTAAAATATTAGGCTGGTGTAACTTAGCCTTTCTGGATGCTTAATGACCATACTTAATGCCTATACCAATTTGGCGGAGGCACTTAAGGGTTAACTTTGTTCCTTGCCCTCAGAGGTCAACTAAGTCCCAGGGGACTATGCATGGGGCATCTCTTGAAATGTCCTGCAAATGGGAGTCACCAGTCTTCCTGTGCAAGGAGGTCTTGGAGATCCACTAATGGGACTTCAGCCAGTGTCCAGTCTATAAAGAGGAAGGTCTGCTCATGCTTCAAAAAGGGAAGCCTGGTCTAGGAAGACCTGACTTTGTCCTCAAGTGAACAGAACTGGTAAATGAAAAGCCTAAAGGAGCAGGGGCTCCCTCCTCCTCCAAAACCTGAGTGACCCCTGAGGACCAGATCCTCAACTGACCTTGCCAAAGAAAAAACCTTGGTTAATTTGTGCTGTGTGTCCTTAAATATCAAAAGGGAAGTATAACCAGAAATAAATAATCAGTAAAGCCTGAGAAATCATACTTCAGGTATAAAACATGAGATCTTAGTAAAAAGACAAAAAGAAAAAGGGAAAAAAACATGTTGTTTTGCCTGTCTTCAATTTTTACTGTCAAGTGCAGCTACCCTGTGGCTGCCACTGCTTTTGCCATCCTTCAAAGACATGAGACACAGCTTTTCAACCTTCCAATACGGACTGAAGACGCATGTCTCTCCAAGAATCCTTCAAACCTTCAGTGCCAGAACTGCTGAGACATCCAGCTAATGGACTGAGCAACTACTGGGGTTTCAGTCCCTTCAGAGTGTAGACTGTCATTTTTGGACTACCCAGGCTGTATCACAGAGGCCAGTACAGGAAGATCAAGACAGGATGGAGGACGCGGTTCTTACTGGACCTCATTTGATGACCATGGGAAGGGAAGACCCCTGTGTGGAGCATGAGGGCAGGACTGATGGTTGTCTGAGCTTGCCAAGGAGGAGCCTTCAAACAATTCCTTAAGGAAAACATGACATCTTTCAGCCTAATAAAGGAAAAAATTAAAACAAAAAAGAAATCATAAGCTGAAGATACTAAAACCTATGACATATTTTGGAGTGCTGCAAATTGGAAGGAACAACAACAAGAAGGAAGACTGGGTCAATGAACTGATTGAAACAGTGAACTTCTCAACAAAACAGTAAGCTTCTGCATGAAAAATTTTAAAAAAAGTCTGAGAGAAAATGAGACACATGTATGTCAGAATGCATGAGCTCTGGTGGGGTGGGGGGCAAGGAAGGGGAAATGGGTCTAGATTTGATTGGGAAATGTATGAAATAGACAAATCTTCAATAAAAATTGGCTTTGAAAAAAGATGGTGAATACATTTTATGGTGTTTCTTAACCTTTTTAACTTCTTCATTTGAGAATTCTTTGTTCATATCTGTAGCCCATCTTTCTATTGGGTTGTTTATTTTTGTGTTTCTTTGTTTTTCTGGTTATTTGTATATTCTTGATGTCAATCCTCTGTGGTATGTGTATCTGGTATAGATTTTCTCTCAGTGGGTTTCATTTTCACTTCCATTGTTGATTCCCTTGCTGTACAGAAGCAGTATAATTCAATGAGGTTCCACTTACTGAATGTCAACCTTGATGCCTGAGCAGCGGATGCCTGATTTAGAAAGTCCTTTCCTACACCTATATTTGTAGGATACTGCTTATGTTTTCTTCTAGGATTTCAGAGTTTCAGGTTTTATATTGATCCATTTGGAGCTAATTTTTGTGCAGGTTGAAAGATAAAGGTCCAATTTCATTCTTTTGCAAGTAGAGATCCAGTTTTACCAACGCCATTTGTTGAAGATGCTCTTTTTTCTCCATTGGGTGTTCTTGCCACCTTTGTCAAATATCAGGTAGCTGAAATTGCATAATCTCATATTTGGATCTTCCATTATGTTCCATTGATTTACCAGTACCATGCTAATATCATGCTGTTTTTATGACTATAGCTCTGTAATACAATCTGACATCTGGTATGATGATTTCCCCAGTTTTGTACTTTTCGCCCAAAATTGCTTTGCTTATCTGTGGGCATTTATGATTCCATATGAATTTTAGAATTTTTTTTCAACATCTGTGAAGAATCTCACAAGTATTTATTGGCATCGTATTGAATCTATGGATTGCTTTTGGTAAGATGGTCATTTTCACAATATTGGTTCTACCGATTAACGAGCATGGTAGATCTTTCCATCTCCTGGCGTCTTCCTCTCTTTCTTTAAACATCTGAAATTTTCATTGTAGTGATCTCTCATGTCTTTGGTTAGATTTATTCCTAAATACTTTATTTTGGGGAAGGTGATTATGAATGGAAGGTTTCCTTGAATGCTTCTTCCTACTCCATTGTTATTGATATATAGAAAGGCTAGTGATTTTTGTAAGTTGATTTTATAGCCTGCCACTTTACCAAAATATTAATCGTTTCTAACAGTTTTCTGGTGGGATTTTTGGGATCTCTCATGTATGTCATATTGTCTGTAAATGGAAGTAATTTGACCTTTTCTTTTCCAGTAGTACTCTTCTAATTTCCTTCTTTTGTCTTATTGCTCTTGTAAGAGTTTTAAGCACAATATTGAAAATGAGTGGAGATAGTACCCAGGTCTTAATTGAAA
Source organism: Rhizomys pruinosus (assembly GCA_009823505.1). NCBI lineage: Eukaryota > Metazoa > Chordata > Mammalia > Rodentia > Spalacidae > Rhizomys > Rhizomys pruinosus. The sequence continues at coordinate 647,351 of VZQC01000974.1, read as the reverse complement.
TATTAAAATTGGTTTTCTACAGCAGCCCCAAATATTGCATTTCATACTGAAAAATCATGTATGTTGTCTTCGAACAGAAATTGGGTTCTTAGGAACGATTTGCAGCTGTAGAAGTTTGCCATCCACTGAGGTCTGTCTTGATTTGAAAGTTTGTGATTTGCTTCTTAATTCTCTCATTTCTCAGTGTTGTTTTTTTTTTTTTTTTTCCCTTCAGGGGAACCGCCATTGCAGTACCTATTTCTCTTCACCATTTTGCTTTGTTTTGTTCAGTTTTGTTTCATTGAGACAAAATCTCATTTATCCCATGCTTATCTCAAATTTGTTACATAGCCAAACCTAGCCTTAAACTCCTGATCCATATTCCTTCATCTCCCATGTCCTGGGATTATAGGCAAACCACCATGCAGCATGGTGTGTACTTTCTTTTATTTATGCTGCCTCAAAGCTTCTGACTGATGATATTTCTACCTGCTCTGACTGTTCTGGAACATTATATAGAAAACTGAGGATTCATTTCTGATAGTAGCCTACCTAAATGCATCCAAAATGTCACTGTTAATGCATTTAGTTTTTATATTTGTTGTGTATGTAACACAGAAGCAGTACATTTCAGAGACTTAAGTGAATGGCTTCAGGAATGTTTAGAGACAAAAGTAATAGTCCAGGTAAAAAGGATAGCCTCAAAATTCAGAAGGTTTCCTTTGCTACTTCTTAGTCAACAAAGCACTTCTGCTGAGAGGTGTCCAATGTATAGATTTCTATCTATATTGATGTGTTTTTCCTATTCTCAAATATCTGTGTATGAAACAGGACATGATCTACTCTGTATTTCACCTTCTCCTCATTGTGTCTCTGTGATTCATCCTCATGATTTCGTGTATCAGTGTTTTCTCTCTTTCAGTTGCTGAGTTGAAGCACTCCACTCTATGATTAAAACAGAGCTTGTTTTTCTCTTTTGCTGTTAGGCATTTGGGTTTTTTTTCCAATTTTGGATAAAAAACATTCTTCAGCATTTCTTCTGGGGAGCATATGTACCAATTCTTCTTGGGAGCATAAAAAGGGATAAAGTTAATGAAGCACAGGTTAAGCATTTGCTTGACTTGGGTAGATACAATTAGCTTTCCTTAGTATTTTACCAATGTACAGTGTATAAAGTTTCATCTGCTTCATATCTTTGGCAATGTGTATTTTTTATTTTTTCATGTATATTTGATTTGTATTTCCTTCATTATTGCTGATTTGATCTCCATATTTGATTATTGACCACTTCAGTATCTATTTTTTGTTAATTTCCTGTTAAACTATTTTGTCTGTTTTTCATTGGTCATTTTATGTTTTTATTTTGAATTGTAGATATTCTTTATTCTTCATGCAAGTCTTTTATTTCACATATGTACTAAAATATATTCTCTCAGTTCACATTCTTAATGATGTGTTTTGATAATTAGAAGCTCTTAATATAATTTCTTTGAAGTTAATTATTTAAGGTTAGTACTTCTGTTATGTTTAATAATTATCTAAGACAGAGAATATCTCACATGTATTATTTAATATTTAAATTTGTAATTTATGTTGAAAAGTTGATTGCAATTTTCTATGTTGTGCAATCTAAAGGTCATCAAAATTCATTCTTTTTCCCATATGGATTTCCAAATACTAACAAATGTATTTATTGAAAAGATGTTTTTCCTAAAATAAACTGTACCATCATATGCATAATAAAGTAAAGAACTTAACTGGATATGAATGAGTTTCGAAGTTTCTAAGTTCTTTGTTATTAGGTGCACTCTATTTTCTAGCAGTAATACACCATCGATAATAATTAAACTAATTTTTAAAACATTGATTTTATTATTTTTTGAGGATTTCATATAATGAATTTCAAACATATTTAGTCCCAGCCCATGTCCTCTCAAATCCCTTCCACTTCCTCACTCCACTCCACTTTATACTCTCCATTATTTTATTAAGACATATCATGCCTAATTTGTGCTCCCCAAATGCTCTTGAGTGAAGCTCAATCTCTGATCACCTTACACAGGTGATCACCTTACACAACATCACAATCTTTTAAAAGTATTTTTATTTTATGTGTATGAGTATAGTATCTGCACATATGTAAGTCCACCCATGTTGTGCAATGCCCATGGAGCTCAGAAGTGGGCCTTGAGTTCCCCGAAACTGGGGTTACAGAAGGTTGTTAGCCATCATGTGAGTTCTGGGAAATAAACCCAGGTTATCTGCAAAAGCAACCAGTGCTCTTAACCTCTGAGTCATTTCTCCACACTCTAGCACTATAATCTTTTTTTTTTTTTTTGTTTTTTAGACAGGGTCTCCCTATAGCCTCAGCTGTCCTGGAACTCACATTGTAGACCAGGCTGGACTTGAACTCACAAAGATCCGCCTGCCTCTGCCTCCCAAGTGCTAGGATTAAAGGCATGCACCACTACACCTGGCTCTAGCACTATAATCTTTAAGAAAACTGAGTCCTCCACTCCCAGGAGCTATCAGTTGACAACAGTTCCTCAGCTAGAGCTGAGCTTCTTGCCTGCCTTCCCCAGCCATGTTGGGATTTTGTCTGGCTTGGCCTTATGCACATGTCTTGTATATACCATCATAGCACTGTGGGTTCATATACCAACTATTCTTTCATATCTAAAATAAATTAACAAAACAGGCAGATCTCTTTGAATTCAAGGCCAGCCTGGTCTACATAGCAAGTTCTAGTCAGCTGGGGTTACAGGCAGACCTTATCTCACACAAAAAAAGACCAAAAAGAAACCAATTTCCTTGTATCCATCAACTACCTCTGGCTCCTATATCTCTCTTCCACCCTCATCTCAGCCTTGGAAGGAAGGAGTCTAATGTAATTGTGCCATTTAAGGCCAAATGCTCTTCTATCTCTTATTTCTTGCATAGTGAACAGTAGTGGGCCTCTGTCTTAAGTGCCATCTGCTGTAAGAAATAGCTTCTCTTGTGAGAGAGATGCATTAATCTATTGGTGTAACAGCAAGCCATTAGAAGTTGGTTTAAGTATATGTCCATTTAGTAGAATAATAGTATCAGGATTTTTCCTATGGCCTGTGACCTGTCTAGCCACATATGCTTTCCATAGAGTTTGGATGAGTTTGCAATCCCACAAGCAGTGAGGGAGCATTCCCCTTTCTTCACATCCTCTCCAATGTTTGTTAGTTTTATTCTCTTGATCTTAGCCAGTCTGACATGTGTCTGATGTTATCATTACATAGGCCTTGTTTAGACAAAGGAAATATTTAAGTCTAAGGATTCATCTTCCTTTTTACAACTGAGAGATACTATATAACTGTAGGCAAAAACTGGTCTTACAATTGTTACAATTTTTCTACTCCCTTTTCCACTATGTTCTATGAGCCTTAGATAAAGGAGTTGCATATTTAATGTGTCAGTTGCAGCTAAATACCCCGTGGTTACTTTATCTCTGCATTTTGACTAGTTGCTACTCTCTATATTTGTCTCCATCTGTTGCAAAGTAGAATTCTTTGATAAGAGGTAAGAGCTATCTTCATCTCTGATTATAAGGAAATGCTTGTAGAATATATCTAGAAATTGTATTAATTAAGGGAAATAGCAACAGAGGATTCTTCACTATGGTCTATGACTTCTCTAGTCATGGTATAGATCATAGGTTCCCTCCTAGTGAGCAGTCGTAAGTCCAATTAGATAGTTGTTGCTTACCATTTGGCACATCTTTCTGAGCAGGTCATTGTTCCCATGTTTATAAGCCTTACAGATGGGTAGCAATATTGATTTATTTTTTGTTCTCTGTCAGCTTGCACAGTACCTTCCATTGCTATGAGAGCTAATCCTCAGGAGGGGAATTTCAGGTCAGTTATAACTGGATTCTTCCAAATCCTATGTCTGAAGTATGTGTTGTCTTCAACAACAGGATCTTACCTGTAAGTTCTAGATGACAACCAAAGGTAGTGTCAATAGCCTATACTGTTTTGACAATTTCTTTGACATCATGACCAACAATTTGGAAGGTTTCCTATATCTGGCACTGGGTCTTTTGTTAGACTTCAGTTCTTGTGGGGAGCATTACTCCCCCACATGTGGTATGATTCTAAATATTGATATGCACACACAAATACATCATTAACTATGCTTATAAAATGTTTCACTGTTTTACAGCATTGGTGTTATTTATCTCTCCTTTCTCCCTCTTTGTATTATTTCCACTCTCCCCCACCAGTTAATTTGATAGTAAACACCAGACTGCTTTGTTTCCTTAAGATTATTGATTTATTCTGTTGTTCACTTTTTATATACCTTTCTAAATCCCTTTGTTACAGATTGTATGGTTTTGATTGGAATTAATTCTACAGATTCATTTTGGAAAAAAAAAACATTTGAAATCTTAATAATGCTAAAGCTTACAATCCATAAACAGGACATATTTCTTTAAATCTCTAATATATCTCAATTTTTTCAAAATTTAACTCAAATACTTTCACCAAATCTTGTCTTATTTATTTTAAGAGATATAAATTTTGAGGCTATTGTAAATGCTGGTTATTTTAAGAGATATAAATTTTGAGGCTATTGTAAATGCTGGTAAAATATTTCTGGTAGTTTGCTGCTAATGCATGCAAAAGCCATTTGACTTTGCATTTGATACTCAACATTTTGAGAATGTGACTAGGTACAATGCAACAGCATTGTTTTCATTTTGATTGTTTTTCCTTGATCTTCTTGGGTGTGGATGTTTATAAATTTCATATTTTGGAAGATCACTGACAATATTCTCATTAATTAATTAATTAATATGAATGCATTGTCTGCATGTAGGTTTGTGCACCCGTGTCTTGCGATGCTGCGGAGGTCAGAAGAGGGTGTCAGATTCCCCTGGAACTGGAGTTCTCCTGGAATTGGAGTTACAGATGGTTCTCAGCCACCATGTGGATGCTGGGGATCGAACCTGGGTCCTCTGCAAGAGCGATTGACACTCTTAACCCCTAGGCCATCTCTCCAGCCCCTGATAATATTCTCTTTAATATCAACTTTGTCTTTTCTTTCCTTCTGAGAATTTAAAATAAATATGCATCAGTCCATTAAAGCATTCCCATGTATATCTTTTGTTGTGCTCCAGTTTTTTTTATTTTTGATCAATCTTAAAATTATTTTCTTAGATTTTTAACTTTTTAAAAAACTTTCAACATTTGAACTGACCTTCCTACAGGCTCCCTGAAGCTGTCTTCTATTATTGCCCAGCAGACTCTACTGCGGTAGATGGAAGGAAGGCCATCAAGGCACTAATGCCTAGTCTTCCCTGCATTCTTACCCAATGCCTAGTCTTCCCTGCATTCTCACCCAATGCCTAGTCTTCCCTGCATTCTCAACCAATGCCTAGTCTTCCCTGCATTCTCACCCAATGCCTAGTCTTCCCTGCATTCTCACCCAACGCCTAGTCTTCCCTGCATTCTCACCCAATGCCTAGTCTTTCCTGCATTCTTACTCTTTCAGAGTTTCTATCTTCAAGACAAAGAGTGTATTTTCCCACTGCTCCATCTGCATGGGATGTGACTCACTTGAGCTAGTCAGATGCCAGGGAATAAACCAGTCAATTCCAAGCCTAGGTCTCAGAAGGACATGATGATTTGCCTTCTTTCTTGAATCTTTCTGTGTCTTGGAACAGATTATATAATATATGATATTAACTAGAGGAAGTAGTGATGGAACATCCAGTAAAACTGTCATAAATAATCAGCTCCCAATATCACCCAGCTTGCTGTGAACATATGGGCTGGTTGGCAAAGATCAGAGAAGCCTGGCTAAAAGCTTCAGAATGATTCAGCTCACCTTACAGTTCAACTGTAAGAAATAATAGAAACATATGCAGTACTAAGTCTTAGAGGTGGCTCTCTCTGTAGTAACAGGTAGCTGGGAAGGTAGCCAATGAATTGCTACTTTCTGACACCATGTTTTCCATAACACCTACTCAAGCTCTTTTATAAATGTAAAACTCTGCTGATATTCTCCATCTTTCTGAACAATTTTGTTGATAATTCCTTAACATTTTAAAGATAGTTATTTATAAATTCTTTTCTGCACCTTCCAATATCTGGATTACCTCTGAATATTTTCCAAACCCCTGTTATTTGTTGTATCTTTTGCTGCCTTGCAGATCTAATATTTGTAAAGGGTATGGAATATCTCTATCAAAAGATTTTAGGAGACCCAAACACCATTGTTTTCTGCAGTAATGAGGAATTTCTTTTTCTCCTCTTGGTTAAAGAAGAGGATCCACTTTTCTCAGTCTGAGCAAGAACTTGATTTACAGAAGTGACTACATTGAGTAAGTCATGATCTTATTTGAGTTTATAGATATTTCTCATTTTTTTTCTCTATTCACAGTACTGACTACCACAGTACTAGCATGTTTTTATGTCTTTGAAACTGATATTTAAATGTAAGTTTTGCCCTTTAGAGTGTGATTATTTGTTGATCGATTGATGATTGATTGATTGCTGTGGGATGATCCAGGGCCTTATGGACACAAAGCAAATACTTTATCTCTGAGCTCTACCACCATTTTCTGGGCTTCAACCATTTTAAGTTAGCATTTTTCCTTTCCATTCCATTCAAATTAAATCTCAGCAAATCTTTTAGGATTAAATAATGTGTTGTGTATACCATATAGCTAGACAGAATCATTTTTTTGCTCAACTGAATCTTATAACATCCACTTCTCCTAAGAAGACATGATCTTGTGAATACTTCTCTCTGTTATTACATTTTGCCTTTTAGAAGAAGAAAGAAATGCCAATTACACTAAAATTGGATGGCTTGTCCATGATGAAGACTGGCCATCCAAGAACATGTATACTTTTAACTCATTACAGAAGTGTTGTGCCATCTGGCCACTGTGACTTCCACTGCTTCCTTTTCTCCCCAGGGCATTGATTTCCCAGTCTGATTTATGCCTGGAATCAGAAAAGGACCCTGGGGAAGTAAACATCTGATACTCTTTATATCAAATTAATCAAACTTTAAGATTCTTTACTTTTATTTTTTAAAGTTTTTCTTTAGAAAAAATTAAGTTTATCATCATCATCATCATTACTATGCATGTGTGTGATGTGCGAGTGCAGATGCATGTGTGCCATGGCTCATGTGTGTGATGTGTGAGTGCAGATGCATGTGTGCCATGGTTCATGCATGTGGTGTGTGAGTACAGATGTGTGTGTGCCATGTCTCATGTGTGTGGTATGTGAGTGCAGATGCATGTGTGCCATGTCTCATGTGTGTGGTGTGTGAGTCCAGATGCTTGTGTGCTATGCACATGTGTGTGGTGTGTGAGTGCAGATGCATGTGTGCCATGGCTCATGAGTGTGAATGCAGATGTGTGTGCCATGGCTCATGTGTGTGGTGTGTGAGTCCAGATGCATCTGTGCCATTGCTCATGTGTGTGATATGTGAGTGCAGATGCATGTGTGCAATGGCACATGTGTGTGATATGTGAGTGCAGATGTATGTGTGCCATGTCTCATGTGTGTGGTGTGTGAGTCCAGATGCTTGTGTGCCATGCACATGTGTGTGGTGTGTGAGTGCAGATGCTTGTGTGCCATGGCACATGTGTGGAGGTCAATGTACAATTTTCAGCAATTGTTATCTTCTTGCACTGTGAGTTCTAGGGATTGAACTCAGTTCTTCGGACTTGTGCAGCAAGTACTCTTACCAGCAATTTCATCTCAAAAGCACCAAAAATTTTCTTTGCACTGTATTTTGTATTTCACTATTCATTGTAGTAGAAGCATTAGTTTGTTCTAACCTTTATTGCATCTACCTGAAACAAAAAGTTTAAAAACACTATTTTTAGACAGAAATGTCAGAATTTTAAATTAAGAAAAACACAAGCAATTATAAAACCAGAGGCATTTCTATAATGTGACACTACAGCCTTCAGTGAATTGGGAAAATGTCTTCAGTGATCATAGGATCTTTAGATCAGTCTAGCTCAAATGCTGATTAAATTTCAGCTGAGTGCTATTGAGCCTTTCTGGTGAGGAACCCTCATCCCTATGAAACTTTTCAGAATCCTTTTATCTTTCAGTCTTGCCTTGCATATTTTCCATCGACACACCCTATTCACTTCTGAGCATTGTGGAAATGTAGCCCTAAGTCATAAGCGGACACTTTCTTAATTCAGAAGCAGCTCCAATGTTTCTAGCTTTGCTCATATGCTTGGTTCCTTTGAGCAGTTTTGACACTTTATGGCCAGGGCAGCTATAGTTAAAAACATTAAGACCAGTTTCTTTGTTTTATAACTTGAGACTTAGAGATGGTTCAGCAGTTAAGAGCACTGGCTGCTTTTATAAAGATCAGGTTTGTTACCTTGCACATACATGGCAGGTAACAACATCTGTATCTCCAGTTTCAGGGTATCTGACTCCCTTTTCTGACACTGATGCACTTAATATTGCAAACAAAACACTCATACACATATAATAAAAATAAATAAATAAAACCACTTAACAAAGCTGCAGTCACCATTTATGTAGCTACAGCTTAGTATACAATACATGTCTGTATCATAGCCTCTGAGATGGGAAGAAGCTTCTACTTTTAGGAAAGATATGGAAAATCATAGCCAGCAATGTTTCTTTTAAAGATTTGAAAATTGAGAGCTAATGAAGGGATTCAAATAATTCCCCATCTAGTGGTCTCATGTTTGTAAATAAATCTTGCCAGATAGGTTTCTTAATTTTGTGTTCTAAAACCTTCATTACATATTTTAATTAAATTTTTACAATATTTTGATCATATTTTTGTTGCCAAGTGCCCTTCTATGTGGCTTGATCCACTGGAACCCAGTTAACTTACCCAGAGTGACATCCTTGAAGAAGACTCAGTTTCCCCATCACAGTAGACAACAGTTGCTAATAGTTCCCCAGCTAGGGTTGGGGTTTCTTACCCACCTCCCCATTTCCACACTGAGATTCTGTCTGTCTTGAGTTTACATGAGTCTTGTGCATGCTGTCACCAATGCTTTGAGTTCATATGAGTAACTGCCAAGCTTTTTGGAACACTCTGTTTCCTTCCACTCTTCCACCACCTTTGGCTACAATCTTTCCCATTTTTACAATGATTCCTGTGTCTAGAAAAGCAGAGGTCTGATGTGGGTGTCCTATTCAGATACTCTGCAGTCTCCTATTCTCTGTACGTTGGCCAGTTTTGGAGCTCCATGTTTATCACCTGCACAAGGAAGCCTCTCTGGTGAGAAGTAAGGGGTGTATTAATTTATTGGTATAACTATAAGAAATTATCAATTAGTTTAATACAATGTCCATTTAGCAGAATAATAGTAGTAGGCTTTCCTGTGGTTTGTGATCTGTCTGGCCACAAGATATTAGGTATACTATTAGTGTCGGTTATGGGCTCCATTGTGTGAGTTAGACGTTAAATCCAATTAGGAAAAGTAGTTGGTTATCTCTATAACATACTCACAACCATTCACTCACTAGGGAACATATCAGGCCAGGCTAGTTGTTGTAGCTCCCAGGAGAGATGAAGCTTTGAAGTCAGCTCCAGCTTGATTTTTCCTTGTTTGTTCTACTACTTATGTATAAAGTGGCTTCAGCAATAGGGTCTTACCAAGAAGTCTATGGGATCCTTAATCAACAGATTCGAAATAGGAAGTCCATCTCTGGCATCGAGCTTCTGCCTTGCTAGACTATGGTGTGTAGTAGGGAAAATTACTCCCTATTATAAGGTAAGTTGTTTTAATATCTTCTACATTGTATGTGCATACTCTAAGATTTTAAAGTGGTAGGATTCAATATGACTTTTTCTAAAGGCCTTTAGTATTAGTTATTTCTCCCCATATTCCATCCTCTGCCCTGCCTTTCCATTCCCCACCCCATTTAATCCTTCTTAATTTATTATTCCCCTTTTATAGTTATAACTGAACTCTTGCACTGTGAGAGTGTATCCTGTACTCCATTTGACCAGGGTTCAAAGGGGTCAAGGAGTAGATGTTGTCAAAATTATCTCTGAGGTAAGTAATGGCTCATATTTCTAAGCAAGTCGTCCTCAAACTATAGCTACTACTGCTGGGACAGCCTCATTGAGTTATTACAATGTTTTCTTTGCACAAGGTTTTTTTTTTCCCCCAAGCCGTGGTATCTCATTTTAAAAGTCATATACAAGGAAAGAGGATGAGAGAAAGAGGAGAAGAAAAGAGAAAAGTCTTTAAGAAAATTAGAAGTAGCCATTTCCCCAACTGCACCATGTAAACATCACAGTCAGCTTCTGCAGATGGAAATGCTATGGCTGTGAGTGCCAGTCTGGGGCCTGAGAGAGGCTCCAGACTCCAGGAGGAAATGGACAAAATTGCCTTGTGATGTGCAACATGATCAATATTTCATTATCAATCTGTTATTGTTTGTAAGGCTGCCCCCTTAGGACACTAAGAGTGGTTAGTAAATCTTGCTGATCAGTGCAACCCTCTGAATGAGAGCAATTTCTTTACCAATCATCTTTCTCGGATTTGGTAATATGAGTGGCAATTCATGTACTGTAGCTTCTTGAGTTCTTAAGCTATGAGCCATCTCCTTTCGATTACCATGGATCTTTTTCTCGGGGCCTTGCTCATGCAGCCCACTGAAGCTGAACACCAGGCACTACAGCAGCAGCAGCAGCAGCAGCAGCAGCAGCAGCAGCAGCAGCAGCAGCAGGAACAGCAGCATTCTTTTGAGTTGAAAAGTTAAATAGCCCCTGGCTCATCAAGTTTTGAAGAAATCTGAAGATGCAAAGGCATCTTTCAGTGCATTCACTTATTAGTTGGTCTTTCTGCTGATTAATTCTTCCTCCTATGTATTGTGCACTGTGCTAGGCTCTGCAGAAAATAAATAAGAGATTATTCATGTGGGTAATTTTCATAAAACCCCAGAGTTAAGAAATTTTTTGGTGGTTTGAGTTGGGTATGGTGGCACAAGCCTTTAATCCCAGCACTTGTGAGGCATGGGCAGGTGGATCTCAGTGAGATTGAGGCTAGCCTGGTCTATGTAGGGAGGTTCAGGCCAGTGGAGGCTTCAGAGAGACCCTGTCTCAGAAGAGGGAGCGTGGTAGAATGTAAGGGCTGTGATTGGGGTGAATGGCGAAACTACAGCAATATAGTCTTGACACTCATTTGATCAACTTGATTAAACATACAAGCCCCCCTTGCTGGATGGTGGGACCCATGGGCTGTGTGAGTTTGGGCACAACTGCTTTCAAATTGGTTTTACATGAAGGATGCTTGTACTCATAAATTATCACTTATTGTTAAAAAATAAAAAAAAACTGAGAGAAAAAATACATATACAACAAAAAGAATTATATAGTGCTTAGGGTATAAATTGAGTAGCTAACTGATCAAGTAATAACTTTGTTGGAAGATATTACAGTTGAGAGAATCTCTGTAATAAGTAAGAGTCAAATGTCCACAAGTTAGGAAAATGCACAAGGAAAAATCTAATGTCAAGAAAGAGTGTATTCCATAGAACACTTGCATGTATGAACTCACAGCACTTTTGATGGCACACACACCTGTGCAAGCTCAAACCAGACAAAAACCAAGGTGGAGGGAAGGTGGGCAAGAAGCCCCAGCCTTAGCTCAGCTCATAATTGATAGCTGCATATTGCTGATGGGTTCATTACAGGATCACATGCGAGGGACAGGGAACACAACATTTTGAAACAGAGAGCCCACAGAAGAGTAGGAGGGGTCAATAATGACCTCCCACTAAGAGACACCTCTTAAAAGCCTTACTACCTCTTGTTATCATCACATGGCTGTACAACCAATGTGTGAACTCTTGGGGTTCAAGTGACAGAAAAACCATGGCAACCAGTTTCCTAACACAGAAAAATGAAGCCAAAACATTTACATGACCAAACTCAAACCAAGTGGCCCAAGGGATTATGTTCACCTTCACCAGCTCTGGGTCACGAGTCCTAATGTCTCAAGATTCTTTGTAATCAATGAACATAAACATGAATTATATATATATATATATATAATATATATATATATACATATATATTGCTTTTGGAAGATAGGATTCAGTAAATCTTTATGGTCTGCTTTGTGGTAGGAAGCATACATACAGAAGGAAAGGCAAAGCTAATTTAAAAAAAAATCTATTCTTTGCTGATCGAAATTCACATTTTTAACATTTAAAAATAATGTATATGTGAATATGTCACTAATATGGTTAAGATAGTTTTTAGCATATTTGTTTTTCCATTATTTGATTTTTCATTATGTCTTCCTGAGGGATAGTTATGGGAACTGAGACTGATTGGAAGAAAGGGCTTAAAAAAAAATGCTGTTTCTTTATCCCAGGACTTATTATTCTCCATCAGTGGGTTTTTTGTACCAGTTAGAGTTTTCCAAGGTCTGGAAGAGCTGGAAGAATTGTTGAAAACCACCATGGGGCAGAAATAAAAAGCCACCCCCAAGAAAGAGAGCACAACCAAGGGAGTGTACCTCAGGCAACACCAATAAGGATAAAAGGGGAGGGAGACTGGGAAGAAAAGGGCCCATTACTCCTTAAAAGTCCAGAGCCAGAGTCCCAGCTCTGGGGGCACCTCCCAATCTGGATGGGAGCTGTCAGTAAAAAGTTTGTCTTCTTACACTTTTCTTTCTCTCTCTGGTTAATGTTTACCTATTCTCTCTGTCTGTAACTCCCTCAGATCTGACCTCTACCTTCTGAAGCTTGTTATAGTATAGTAGGGAATTTCTCTCCTTGATCCTTTCACTCCAAATCACAGCAGGGGAACTAGACCTCCCTATGCTTCAGCCCTGCAGCTTCTGTGGTTGCTGGAGCTGAGCCCCTCAATCATGGCTGACCTGAACTGCAGTCCCCATCTCTCTCCCCCTCCCCCTCCCCTCCCTCTCCCCATCCCCCTCCTATTGCCTGTAACCTTATTTCTGTGACTACTTGGCTCCATACTATTAATCTCCTACCCTCATTGTCTTGACAGGTTAAGCTTAACTGCAGCTCTCTCTTCTCTCCCTCTTCCTGCTTGCCTCTTTTCCCTCTCATGTACGCAGGTGTTCTGCCTTTTCTAAACATCCAATTCTTGTCCCATGGAGTGAACTTGATGACATCCACTGATCCTAACATCCTGTAACATTCCCAAGTAGTAGTTCCTAAAGGCAAATGTTTTTTCTGGGTAATTTTATAGTTGAGTTAATTATGAACACTATACTTCCCTTAAATTTTAAGTTCTTAAAATACCTTATTATTCTTAAAGTAATCATATTACTTTACTTATGAATCATTTATAATGATAACGGTAATCCCATATGGTACAAATGGATGGCCAGTGTATTAATGAATCAATTCTTGGATATACATATACATGTAGTCACCCAAGCCTGGGAATTTGTTACATCTATAGATGTGCATCAATTGACACTCAGGCTTGTCTATCTATGCTTGGAATTTTCTTTTTTTTTTTTTCTCAACATTTTTTTTATTGATGCTTTGTGCATTTCATACATCATTTTCCAATTCAGTTCAGGCATATCTCCCCTTCCCTTCACCCCCACCCCCACCCCAACTGAGATCATGCATTCTGCCATGACTGTCCTGCATATCTCTCTCAGTTTTTTTTTCCATTTTTTAGCTATAAGTGATAATCCATGAGTACAAGCATCCTTCATGTATAACCAATTTGCAGGCTGTTGTGCCCAAACACCCACAGCCCCACCTTCCAGCGGGGGGTGAGGGGTTGTATGTTCAATCAGGTTAATCAAATGAGGGTCCAGACTACATTGCGGTAGTTTCACCCTTCACCCCCAAGCGCAGCCCTTACATTCTACCAAGCCCCCTCTTCCAAGAATTATTCCCTGGGCTTTAGAAAAGGGGCCACAAGTGGATGAGAAGCAGACAGTCCACTCTCCTGGAGCTGTTGTCTTGGACTCTTGTCAATTCTGCTGTTTCCTTTCATGGGCTGATGTCAGGAATAACCCTTTCGAATCCTACTAATGAAGCCAAGAATTAGTATATAGGTATTTAAGCAGCATTAATGTTATGGTAGGTGGACGTTGTTATAAGACAATATTGGGTTTTAGGAATGATATGTTGACCACGAACTAAATTTTTGCCTGTTAATATGACGGGGTCTTAACTGTGGCTTATGATATCTCCAAACCTGTAGAGAATGTAAGCCTGTGCATCAGCCATGGTTTTTTCCTCCAAGGAGAGAGCCATAGTGCCAATTAAGATTTGGGATATACAGAATATGGCTGCCTCTCTGCGGCACATTATTTCCAGGCAGGTGAGGTGTAGCGGTGCTGACGGTGGAGTCATTGCTTGACTCAAGGGACCGTAATTGCTTTTATTGGTTCAGTGGCCTTCTGGTAATACTCTCTGGTATTTCAGAGAGCAACTGTACACTTGCATGTGTGGTCTAAATGCATCTTTCCCATGCTTACATCAGCGCAGCGCATGGCCTTATCGCCTCTCTCCTGGCAGGATCCCAGTTTAGAGGCAAGGAGCCGTTACCGTTTGTGGGGCGCTTAGATCCCCTGGCCAACATCTCCCTGGTGGAATAATGCATTACTGATGTCAGAGCTCCGGCATTAATATACTTTGCATAAGAGCGGCATAGTTAAGGACTGTTTAGTGTTAATTTGGGGTTGCTGAAAACAGAGAGTGAATCTTTCACACAGTTCTATGCTATTAGCATTAAAGAAGGGCAGTTTTTACCAGTTTATAAGAGATTACCTCTATAATAGTTGTCCCAATTTCAATTGGAGAGCAACCCCATCATAGTCATATTTTCGTTCTCCTTGTTGTTTGGGGGGGAGGCAAGAAAGTCCTCTCATATCAAAACTTTGTGGCACCTATAATGTAAGTTTCAATCAGACCACTATAAATAGTTGTTACCCAACAGTGAATTAATCTCCATTTAACTCGGATGGCAAATTACCGTTTTTTAAGCAGATCGGTAAACCAATGTTTTTTTATATGCACATATTTACTTTTTACTAAGTCCTAAAACACCGGGTAATCCTGTAAGACAGTGTCTAGGCAAAACTGGGCACTTGTTGAAACTCATGTCATTAAATATGCATTAAAACGAATAGACAAAACCAGGTCCCGCACCCACACCCCACTCCCAATTCACCATTTCGGTCCATTTCTGATGCAGTCTTTGGTTTTGTTGTTCTTTTAACTATGCATCCCTCTCCATGAGAAATGGTTATATCTGGTTATTGTCGCTAGCATCCACATATGAGGGAGCACCATTTGACGTTTTGTTTTACTGGGACTGTGTGACGCACTTCAAACGCTAAATGTCGTCCAGCTCCATCCATTTACCAAAAAAGTTCATGATGTGTGTCCCCATTTAACCGCTGCATAAACTCATTGTCTACATGTCCCACCTTGTCCTAAATCCACGAGATCGGCATTGCGGGGCACCTGGGCGGTTTCCCGCTTTTTGCATATTTGAAACAGACTGCAATAAAATTTAGCTGGGCATGTATCTTTGCAGTAAGAAATGTTCTGGTGGGTATATACCCATGAGTAGTATGACCTGGGTCAAAGGGAAGGCTCGTTTTGAGTCTTCTAAGGTTCTCCACACGGATTTCCATAGTGGGCTGTACAAGTTTACATTCCCACCGCAATGGATGAGTGTTCCGCTTTCGCCACAACCTCTCCGCCACTTGGTATCATTTTGTGTTCTTGATCCTAGCCAGTCTTATTGGAGTAGGGTGGATATCTCAAAGTGGTTTTAAAATTTTGCATTTCCTTAATTTTTTTTTTTTTTTTTTTTTAGTTCCAGGAATGTTTTTATCTTTATTTCCTCCTGTGTGAAGTTTCTATTCGATCTTTGCTCCATCTTTTGAGTGTTTCATTTGTTTCTTTCTTCTTTGTTTGTTTGAGTAGGCTTGTATACTCGGGAGATTAAAATGCTTTGTCAGATGTGTCGGCAGGGAAAGGTTCCTCCCACTCTGTGGGGTTTTCTCTTCACTTCGCTTTAGTTGTTTCTATCTTTTGATGTACAAAGCTGTTGAGTTTAAGGAGATCCAATTTGTCAATTGTTGATCTTATGGTCTTGTGCAGCTGCGGTCTGATTTAGGGAAGTCTTTTCCTACCCTATGTCTTGTAAATTCTGCGGCCAAGTTTTTCCCTCTATCTATCACCTCCAGATTTTTGGGTTTTACTTTGAGATCTTGTACATCTGGAGTTGACTTTTGTACAATGTGAGAGGTAGGGGTTTAATTTCATTCAGCTACAAGTGTGATCCAGTTTTGCAGCACCACTTGCTGAAGATGCGTCGTCTCCATTGTGTCCTTCTTGGCCCCCTTTCAAATATGAGGTGGCTGAAATTGTATGAGCCGTTTGGATCTTCAGTTTTATTCCATTGGTCAACTGGTACGGTTTTTTGTGCCAGTACCAGGCTGGGTTTTATGCTATAGCCCTGTAGTATAGTTTGATATCTGGGATAAGCGAGCCCCCCTGTATTGCTCTTTTCTTTTTTTTTTTTTTTTTTTTTTTTTTTTTTTTTTTTGTTTTTCCAAATGAAAGGGAGGATTTTTTTTTTTTTCCAAGCCTGTGAAGAAAGTCTTGGGATTTTGATTGGGATTTGCATTAAATCTGTACACTAGTTTGGGTAGGATGGACATTAAGGGGAGGGAGGGGATTTACTATATTTATTTTCCTCCCCATGAGGAGCATGGGAGGTTTTTCCACTTCTGATGTCTTCCTCAATTCCTTTTTCAGTTCAGGGGGTTTAAAATTTTTGTTGTAGAGAGCTTTGGTGTCCTGGGTTAGGTTGGTCCTAGGTATTTTTGATGTTTTTGAGGCTATTGTGAGTGGGAAGGTACAGGTATCCTCTTCAGTTGCTTGTTTGTTGGTGTAAAGAAAGGCTAACTGATTTTTTCTCCTAGATTTATTTGTATCCTGGCACTTTACCAAAGCTTAATCGTTTCTAGGAGTTTTTTCTGGTGGAGTTCTTAGAGTCCCTTAGGTAGACAATCATATCATCAGCAAAACAGGATAACTTGACTTTCTCTTTCCCAATTAGAACTCATTTAATATCCTTCTCTTGCCTTGTGTGGCCCCTGGCGAAGGGTTTCCAAACGATATTGGAGAGGAGGGGTGACAGGGGGGCAGCCTTGCCGAGTTTCCACCTTTAAAGGGAAATAGCCTTTTGGTCATTTCCCCATTTAGGATGATATTGGCTGTGGGTTCATTGTAGATATATGGCGTGGATTACATTGAGGAATGATCCCTGTCAGACCAAGTCCCTCCAGGACTTTAAATAAACATAAGGATGCTGGATTTGGTCAAAGGCTTTCTTCTCTCTTTTCCCTCTTCCTTCTTCTTTCTCTTCCTCTCTTCTTCAGTTCTCTCCGCATCATTGAGATGATGTGTGTTTTTTGCCTTTCAGTACATTTATATGTTTGATATTTGAAGTGATTTTTGTATGTTTGAACCATCCCTGCAATCTCTGGTATGAATCCATTGGTCATGGGGATGATTTTCTTGATGTGAGTCTGTTATGGTGAGGTGGCGGGTTGCCAGAACCAGTTTAGAATTTTGGCACTTGTGTTCATTAGGGAAGTGGGTCTATAATTCTCCTTCATTTTTGGTTTGTATCTTTTCCATTCTTTCCCTGGTTTTGTAGTAGCGTAATGCTGGCCTCATAGAAGGATTCCTTCTGTTTTATCCTTCTGAACAATTTTAAGTAATAATGGTTGTATATCTTTTCGACCTATTTGAATAACCTTCTGCATGACACCGTCTAGGGCCTCTGGGCCATTAAATTTTGTGGGGGCTGGCTTATTACATCTTCGAATGTTCTTCCGGATAATATTAGTTACTGTATTAGACTGTCCGATCTCCTCAATTCTTGGTTTGCTTGAGCCTTTGGGAATCCCCAGATTTTCAGATATTCTTCCATTTCCTCTAGGTTTTCAAACTGTGTAGAATATAAGTTTTTGAAGTAGTTCCCTATGATTGTCTGGATCTTTTCATTGTTCTGTTGTGATATTTCCCCACATTCTATCACAGATGCTAATTGATTTGGAGTTGTTTCCCCCCCTCTTTCTTTTGGTTACGTGGGCTAGAGGTCTGTCTATCTCTGTATTTATTCTCTCAAAGAAGACCAACTTTTTGGATTCATTGATTATTTGTATTGGGTTTTTCTTTCTTTGTTTCGATTTCATTGATACTCTGCGCTGATTTTTGTTATTTCTTCTTGTCTGCTTCCTTTAGGGGTTCTTTTGTTTGTGTCTCTCAAGTATTTTCAGCAGCAGTGTTAGATCATTCACTTGTGTCGTTCTGTTTTTTTTTAATGTAGGCACTTAGAGCTAAACTTCCCTCTTTAGGATTTGCTTTTAAAGTGTCCCAAGTTTGCTGGTTGTTTTATCATTGTCATTCAGTTTCCAGGAATGTTTTTTATCGTTCTTTATTTTATTCTTCCTTGACCCACCAGTATTCAGGAGGGTGTTGTTTAGGGTCTCCATGTGTTACTGTAGGTTGTAAGGGGTTATTCTGGTGTTGATAATGAAAGATTTTAAAATTCCTGGTTGTGCTGAAAATGCAGTGAGATTATTCATCTTTTTATTTGGTTGAGTTTTTTTCCTGTGTCCATATTTGGTGTCCTATTTTGGAGAATGTGTCCCATGAGGGGTGCTGAGTAAGAAAGTGTATTCTCTGGTGTTTTGGTAGAATATTTTGATAGAGTCTGTGAGGAGTCCATTGGTGTGATTGTGTCATTTATTTCAGGTGTCTCTCTGTTTATCATTTTTCCGGTGAGCTCTTGCTAGGGGGACCTTATGGGGTGTGAAATCCCCTAGGTATGTAAGTGCACGGGGTTAATCTGTGCCTTGAGATCCGGGAGGAGTTTGTCTTTATAAGGTTGGTGCACCGTGGTTGTGGGTGCAATATGGTTTAGAGTGTGAAATCTTCATCAATTGATGGTATTTCGCTTGGAAATGTAATGTCCCTCTTTGTCCCTTTTGAGTGTCTTTTCTTTTGCTTTGAAGTCTATTTGTCTGATATGATAAGATAGCCACACATGCTTTCTAGCCACACCACCCACCTGCTTTCTTTTTTGGTACCATTTGGGGCGTGAAATACGCCCTTTTTCTCTCTTAACTCTCTATACTCTCTTTCCAAATTCTCTTTTTTCCATCATTTCACTTTAAGTTTGTGCTTGTCCTTGAAATTGAGGTGGATTTATTGTAGACAGCAGATAGATGGGTTTTGTTTCCTAATTCCTTCTCCCAGTCGGCCTTTTATTGGGGAGTTTAGCCCATTAATAGTTAAGATTATAACTGAAAGATGGATTGGCGCTCTTCCTTTCACTTTATTATCCTGGACTCCTCTTCCTAGTCTCCTGAGTTTGCTCCTATGGGATTGGTTTTGTTATGATTTCCTTTTCCTAGGTGTTTGAGGGATTTGCTCCTCCCTTCTGCCCTTTGAATAGCTTCAGCATGTGAATGAAGTTGGTTTTCCAGATAGTATTACCAGCATCTTGTTGATGTCATGGAAGTGTTTTCTCTCTCCTTCAAAATATAATCGACATTTTGCTGGTAAAGTATTCTGGGTTGGCATGTATTGTCCCTTAAAACTGGGAATGCTTTGCTCCCATGTTCGTTCTTGCTTTCATTTTTTGAGGCGAGAAGTCAGTTGTGTTCTGATGGTTTTTTCCCTTTGTATGTGACTTGTTTTGCTTTTTGGAGCTCGTCAGAATTTTTTCTTTTGTCTTTGTTTTGGGGCATCTAGCATTTTAACTGGGATGGCGTGGGGGGTGTTTTTTCTTTTCTGAGCTTGGCTATTTTGAGTCCTATGTGCTTTCTTTATTTGTATGTTTTTGTCTATTTTTAGTTTGGGAAATTTTAATCTATTATTATGTTGAATCTGATCAGTACTATTCTCTTGATATTCTGCTCTTCCTCTATTCCTATGATGCGGAGGTTTTGATCTTTTCATAGTGCCCATATTTCCTGGTTGTTGGCCACTTTTGTGTAATTTTTAAATTTTTGTTCATAATCTTTAATTGATCTATTTTAATTGCTATGTGTTATCTTCCAGATCTGTATTCTTTGTTCTGCTTTACCCCTTCCTCCATTCTACTTTCTGAGGGAGGGCTTTTTTTTTCCTATTCCTTTCTTTCTTCTTGATTGAATAAGTGTGTTCTATATCTTTTCATGTCAATCCTGTGTTTTCCTTTAGTACTATTCCATTTCCTTTTTAAGCTTCTCAAACTCTTCTTGGTGTTTCTCAATCTCTTCTGGGTGCTCCTTACTTCATTGGTTGGCTACCTTTTTCAGTGTTTCTACTCCCTTTCGGAGTTTGTTTTTTTTTTCTCTCCCTCTAGTCTTTTTTGGAGTTTGTCAGTCTGTTCCTTTAGTGTTCTTTCCGAAGTTTTGTCATTGTATCACTCTAGGTCAGTTTTGAGTTTTTCATTCTCTCGCTTTAATTTTCTCCTGTGATTCCTTTATTTTTTTTTTCTCCTTCTAGTCTTTCTGGAGTTTGTCAAGCTGTTCCTTTAGTTCTTCTGATGTTTGTCATTGAAATCCGCTAGGTCCTTTTTGAGTTTTTAATTTTCCCTCTTTAGTTCTCTGAATTCCTCTTTAATTTCTTTAATTTTCCTCTGCAGTCGGAGGTCTGGAATTATTCCTCTAAGATCGGTTCCTTGGGTCTCCTCCATGGGGGTCCCATTGTAGCTATCTCCTACTGGGTTGGTAGTGCTTGATGCAGGATTTTCCCTGTGCCTTTCCCCATGTTGTCCCTTCATTGTCATCGTAGATCCCTGGTATGTGGGCTTCCCTTTTGGGGTTCAGATCACAAATCCTTTTCACTATGTTAGGGGATGGTTTTACTTTCCCCCTTTAGCTGTTTTTTTGTTTGTTATTTTTTTTTTTCTTTTTTCTTCCATGTCTTCCGCCTCCGTGTTTATGGAGTATTGACTTGTCTATTTCTATTTTGCAAACCACTCTTCTCGTCTTGCTCTGAAGGTTGTCCAAGGAAAGGTCCACTTGGAATCTCACCAATCTACTGGGGGGGGCGGATGCCTGACCTAGCCCGCACCCCGGCAAGCCCGCACCAAAGTGAAGGCCACTAGCACCGAACCCACTGGTCCCAGCACAAAAAAGAATAGGACTGTCCCGCCCACGGGGCCCCGCCGTGGGCAAGGAGGCAAGACCGCATGCCCAGGTAACTACTCCCGCCTGCACCAAGGTGCAGGCCGCTAGCACCGACCCCTCTGGTCCCAGCACAAAAGAGACTAGGACTGTCCCGCCCACGGCCCCCTACCTGCGGCAGAGGCGGCAGACGCCTGCCCAGGTAACTACTCCCGCCCGCACCAAGGTGCAGGCCGCTAGCACCGACCCCTCTGGTCCCAGCACACCTGGAATTTTCAATATGGCCATTGAAGACTAGAGTAAAGGTAAAGAAAAGAGAAACTCAACATAAAAAACTGAAGGAGTGGGGTCATTGAGAGATATTTTATAATACTTCCCTTCAGGTTACACTATATTTTTTAGTCACTTTTTCAAAACACCACACTTGTTTTACCTTACAATAATCAGAACTGGGAAGGGGACATAAGCAAATAAATATTAATACTTGGCTTTAAAGAGTTTGGAAAGAGGTCTTTGATTTGCACAATGTTTTAATTCTCTTATTACCAAATTCTAAATACTCCACAACTGAAAACTAAGTTTGATCCTAACTAGCAGCTTAGGGAAGGTTCTATACATGCCAAACACCACTACAATGTACAGGGAATCATTAAGAAGGGAGATATACTGAGCCAAGCCTTTAATGGCCCAGCTTGACAAAGAAAATTTCATCTGAAACTCTATTGCTTTCAGTATGCCATGTGCCAGCTACTCATTCCTTTTGTTTTCAACCAGCTAGCAAATCAAAAGTAATAAGAGGATTAAAATCTAGGAGAAATGAATGACTTCATGCATCAAAATGGGAGCATTGTTGAATGAAACCATCTTTGTAGGACAAAGTGCACAAAAATAAATGGTGAAAAGCAACTGGAAAGAAATATCTGGAGCTTATCCTCTTCCCTCGGTTCTTACCCAACACCCAACACAATAACAGATGCATTTCAGTACAAAAGCCCAGCAGAGATGTGAGTCAACTTCACTTAGGTTTAGGGATCTGCAGAGCTGAGCTGCTTTAGAGGGTGCTGAACACACATTGCTAGTGGGCATGTTACTCAGTCCAAAACTTTTGGAAATCAATTTGGCAATAAATCAAAATCCTTAAAACTCCTTTGATCTAATAATTCCACTTCTGGCAAGTGATCCTGAGGAATTAGTGAACAATTCACATAAAAGCTGAATGTGAATATGGATCAAAGCTTGTCCACAATACAAAATGGACAATATAATCTCAATGTTTGCTAAGAAAGTAAATGTTTAGAAATGTTATTGGAATAATATGCAACACTTAAGAATATGTTTGCATAAGAATTAGTATTGAAATATTGTATGTGTGGAATTTAAGGATGGGCTAGTAAAATCTGAGATGATCATTAAATCATGGAAATACTGTACCCCAAGTATTGGACACCATCAAATATCTTAGTGTTAAATATATGCAGTCTTCAAATGTAAAGATTCTGTATTTGTAGAGTAAATTAACCATGCAAAGAAATACACAAAAAGCTACTCATACTCAATACATATAATAGACATTTTCTTTGTAATTATTCCTTGAACAATGCAGTATAACAACATTTAAATACAATTTCCATCTTATTTGTAATAAGCATTACAAATATTTGCAATAATTATTTGTAATGATAATATGTAATCTTGAAATGATGTGATGTATATAGAAGGATGTTTGCAGGTTTTATGCCATTTTGTATACATTTTAGTATTTAAAAGAGGGTTCTGGAACCTGTCTCCTCAAGGATACTCTATTAATTACTTCCCTGTTGCTGGGATAAAGCATCACAACAAAAGCACTTAAAGAAGTAAGAAGTAAGAAGCCCACCAAGGGCTTCCAATTCCAGATGGCTAGGAGTACATCACTGCAGGAGGTAGTTGGAGCACTGACAAAGTTGAACACTCACATCTTCAAACAGACATGGGAAGCAGAGAGAAAAACTGGACGTGGGCAAAGCTGTACAAGCTCAAGGTCTTCTCCCATCTTTACCTCCAGGAAGGCTGCACCTCCTAAACCTCCACAAACAGTACCAACAAATGGGGCCAGCTATTCAAATATTTGGGTCTATGGGAGACATTCTTCGTTCACAAGACCACATTCCATTCCCTGTCACCCATAAGCAGATGGTCATATCACAGTGTATAAAAATAATTTAGTCCAACCTTAAATGTTCCCCTTAGACTTTAACAGTCTCAGCACTAATCAAAAGTCCAGAGTCCAAAGTGTCTTCTGAGATGCCAGACAAGCTCTTAACTTTAAACCCCTGTGAATATCAAAAAGCAAATTATATACTTTGAACATAAAATGGAGCATAATGCACATTCTCATTCCAAAAAGGAGTAATACAGAGGTATTGAGGAAACACTGGACCAAAGCAAGGACCAAAACTCGCAGGGCAAACACCAAATCTTATAGATCCATGTTGGTTGCCTTGGAATTCGGTTCCAAAGGTTTCGGGTGGCTCTGTCCTCCAGCTTTGCTGCCTACAACATACATATCTCTCTTGGGTTGTTATCACTCTCTGTACACAACTTTCCATGACAGATATGTCATGGCTCTGGCATCTCCAACATCTTGGGGTCTCCATTGCAAACCTGGCTTCACTTCCACTGTCACAGTTTCCTGCAGTGGCCTGTGAGGCCCTCCTGGCCTCACTGGGGCTTCTTTACATAGGAAACCGCTGCTGTCTGCTGTCCGGCCTCAGCGGTTCGCTGAAACTGTAAAGAAAGAACCAACGGCCTCTTCAGTCTTGAGTCTTTCACGCCTCTGAAGCCCACACCGCATGAATGAGATTGCCACATCTGGCTGCCAACTTGGGATGGACCCACGCCCCCTTTATCGACTTTACCAGCAGCTTTTGTACATTGTGAATTTCTAAGATAAAATTTCTTAGGCCTTTTTCTTTCACAAGCTGGAAACTTAGCTGGGTGAGGTCTTCCCCAGATGTTACTCATTTCCAATGTTCAGTTATAAATCTGAAAGACTCTTCTTCCTATCTCTACTCTCCTTAAAAATGGGAGCATTCCCCTCCCACCACATTAAATTTTCTACTCATTTTTTCCTCTTCAAACTGCAATTTTGTATTTCTTTCTTCTCATTTGACCTTTTTCATTGTATACCCATGTAATAGTCTTAGTCAATAACAACATCAAAAATTCAACATTAGACTGTTTTCTTAATTTCCTCTGCCAAAAAATTATTCTAAGAGTCTAAAGTTCTAGTCTGAGGCAAGTCCATGGCAGCCACATTAAAATACCCCAGATAGTTTTAAGTTCTTGCTCTCCTCTAGAACTGCATGAGTCTCAGCACTACATTCTTCCAGGGTCCTACTAGAACAGCTTCTTATCTCTGCTTATGGCATTCAATCAACTTTCTAGTCTAAACTTTCAACCAGCATGGACAAATTTTTTTACAGCAACAGCACCTCTCTGCTGCATTGCTAAAACACCATTTCCAAGGCAACTTATCTAAGAAAGGGTTTATTGGGCTTGTGATTCCATAGGGATCAGAATCCATCAAAGTGGGAGAGGCATGGCAGGAGGCAGCTAGGGCAGAAGGCTGAGGACTCACCTCTTCAAGCATGTACAGGAAATGTGACAGACTGGAAGTATGCAAGGATAACTATACCCAAAGCCAGCTATAACTGATATGCTTCTTGTAGCAAGGCCTCACCTCTGAAACTTCCACAAACACTGCCACCAGCTTTGGCCAAACATTGAAATACTTGGGGCTGATGTGATATATTCTTTATTCATCCACTGAAGAAATCTAGGAAGAACCATGTTCAAGCATTTGAGTGGATTATGGAATGCTATTTTGTTATTGTTACAACCCAGGGAATTAGAATGATAACTAACTAGTTGGCTGTTGCTTTTTATTCTAAGAGTATATAAAACAGGTAATGGAGAACTAGATTTGAGAGATAAGTATGATTTAAAAGAGTACGTGGTTAATAAGTCAGCATTTTGGGTGTGTTTGTGTGTGTGTATGTATGTGTGTGTGTGTGTGTGTGTGTGTGTGTGTGTGTGTGTGTGTGTGAAATTAAGTACACCTGATAAAATATTTTTAAGCCGGGCATGGTGGCGCACGCCTTTAATCCTAGCACTTGGGAGGCAGAGGCAGGCGGATCTTTGTGAGTTCAAGGCCAGCCTGGTCTACAGAGTGAGTTCCAGGACAGTTGGGACTACAGGGAGACCCTGTCTCAAAAAGACAAAAAAAAAAAAAAAAAAAAAAAAAAACAAAAAACAAAAAAAAAAACAAAAACAAAAATATTTTTAAAAGAAGATAGTTTCAATAAGTTGCCAATATTTCTTTGGGCTTTTCCAATCTGAAAATTCAGTAAGTCTAAGATAATAAACTAGCAAGCATGGTGTTAATCTTTAGAAATCTGATTTCCCTATATTCTGGAGGATATTTGGCTAAGAGATAAAATTTTACTTATGCATGGTGGTGGTGGTGTGGTGTGAGCATACACATAGGGGCCAGAGACTGATGCCAGGTTTCTTCCTCATCACTTCTCCATCTTAACTCTTGAAACAGGAGCTTCCATTGAGCCTGGAGCTCACCTATAGACTGACGAAGGAGGCTTGAGAGCCATAGCCAGCCATAGCCATCCTCCTGCCCCTGCCACCCCAGTGCTGAGCAGCCTGTACTGTCTTCATCTTTCTTTGGATTCTGGGCCCCCAAATCAGGTTCTCATGTTTATGCAGCAAGCACTTCATGGGCTGAGCCATCTCCTCAGCCTTAGACATTTAAGCTTTACAAGCCGCAGTTTGCTTCTAGAAGGACAGGGGTTAATGTTACTAATATCTGCTCTATCTAATTCATTATTTTAACCCAAAGAGAGAAATAAAATGTGGTGGCTGAGCATGGTGGTGCACGACTTTAATCCCAACACACAGGATGCAGAAGCAGGCAGATCTCTGTGAGTTCAAAGCCAGCCTGCCCTACAGAGTGAGCTCCAGGCCAGCTGGGACTAAAAGGGAGACACTGTCTCAAAAATGCCAAAAAAAAAAAAAAGAAAGAAAGAAAGAAAGAAAATGTAGAAGAAAATTGAAAGCTGAGTATCCCTAAGAAGTAAAATATGTGACATCCTGGAGGAATAAAGACTTCTCACCTTGTCTTTGTGACCATGTATTGTCTGTAAACCACTTATTTAATTGCCACCTTTGTGTTACTTGCTTTTTTGCTTGTGTTTGTCACATGGGTATAAAAGGCCCCAAAGATTCAGTCAAGGGCCACCTCCTTCATAACTGATATCTGGGTCAGTCCCATTAGCATAAAATTAAACTCCCTCTCCTCACCTCAAAAAAAAAGAAGTAAAATATGGAAGAATATTGAAAACTAGAATGAAAAAAATAAAACTACTTTGGATTCAAGTGTAAGAAGTAAGAAAAAAAATTATATTTCTATTTATCTGAAAGCAACTATGTTGTTATAATGTGAATCTCTCAACGGGTTATAGAATCCATCCATCAATTATTTTCAGACTCTGTAATTACTGTATATGGGTGAAGAGTATGTATCCATATTTTAGAGTAATATAAAATTAGTGGGGGAAAATGTGAATTCCTAAGCATAAAGAAACAGTTATGGCAGAGTGCATGATCTGGGGTGGGGGAGGAAGGGGAATATGCCTGAACTGAATTGAAAAATGATGTATGAAATACACCAAACATCAATAAAAAAGAAATAAAAAAGAAAAAAGTTCTAAAGAATAATAATACAGTAAAATGAATAATTTTGTCAGCATTAAATAACTGTCTATTCCTGTCTAGTTTTCTACTACTATAATTAAAAAAAATTCATGTAGAAGCTTTAGCCTGCTATTTCATAAGAAAATGAATTTGTTTGGGCTCATGGATCAAGAGACACAGATATAAGGGCTGAATTTGGTGATGGCCCAATTGCTGGCAGTGTTTAAGACACTGGAACACATCATATGTAAGAAACAGGGAACATATGTGAGCAAGTGTTCATTCCTGGTCTGTCATTCTTATACAGCCACCTAAATGTAATTACATCTTACTTTACTCATATTATCACTTACCAATGATCCCATACCTAAATACTCTGGTCAGATGAGTTCTGGACTCTTTATACCATCAAGTGGAGATAAAATGTCAAGACCACTACCTTGGAAAACACTCAAACCATGATCAAACTGTTATAGTATCGCTTGATTTTATTTTAATCTGCTCTCAGTAGCCTATCCTCTCCTCATTTCCCAACATGTATTTTTTTTAAATACATGTCATAGTTCCTGTCCTGAATTTGACTATCAGGTATCATTTTTGTGCTCTTCTTTCCTCTATAAGTGTTAAGTATCAATAGAAAGTTGATCAGCTTCATGCTTGCTTTATTTTTCTCATTAATATTTGTCTATTTCTTTAAGAGGCACATATCATGTGACCTTTCTTTAAGATGTTAATATTTGCCTGTGAGTTCAGTGGCTGCCAATTTAATCCATGTCTTTAAGCTGATATACCATCTTTAACCACTGCTCAGGATTACTGTTTAGATTTACTATTACATGAAAGTGCATCCGTATGGTAATATTCTGTAATTTGTCTTTCTCCTATCAGCTCTAAGATTGTTCCATAAAGAACTGAGTTTTAGATGGCTTAGTGGTTAAGAGCGCCGACCGCTCTTACAGAGGACCCGAGTTCGATCCCCAGCACCCACATGGTGGCCGAGAGCCGTCTGAAACTCCAATTCCAGGAGAACTCCAGCTCCAGGGGAATCCGAGACCCTCTTCTGACCTCCGCGGCATTGCACGACACGGGTGCACAGACCTGCATGCAGACAGTACATTGATACACATACAGAAATAAATAAATAAAAAAGAACTGAGTTTTCTATAATTATATTGCCTTGAAATATATTTGATGTAGGAAAAGAAGAACAAATGCTTGGATTAGCCTCCCTCGCTTTTTTTCAGAGTTTGTGCCTTAACAATTTCTTAAAGTGATTAGTGAGATTTATTTTTGTTTCATTATTAAATCATGAGCTCTCACATTCTGTAGTCAAATTTCCTTTTGATGATCTAACTGTTCATTATTTCTTTGTGTGTTTGTGGTATGTGCAGTATATTTGTGTGCATGAAGATGAATGTGGAAGTTGTATTTGAGTAAATGTGGAAGGCAAAGGTTGAAGCTAAGGCATCTTCCTTATTTTCCATACAAGGTCTCTTAGTAAACCTATAGCTAGTCTGACTGACCAGCAAGCCTGAGTGAGGATTCTTCTGTCCTTGATGCTGGTACACTCTTTCATGCTGTCATTTGTAGGGTTACTGGGGATCCGAACTTAGGTCCTCATGCATATGTTCCAAGCACCTTACCCACTGAGCCATCACGCAGTCCCCCTTTTCATTCTTTGGTCAGTGGGATGTCTTTTACATTGAGGTTTAGGTCTTTTTGAGTCATAACCTCAATGAATCTTAATACTTTTCTTGTTTTTTTGGTAAATATTATGCTTGCTTATTTTCATACCTGCAGATATGGAATAGTTCATGAAAAGTTACTGGGCCCTTTGAGTGGGAAGTTCCATTTAAAGATAAACTGTGTGCAGAACTCCCTGGCCATCAAAACTTCCTGCTAGAGATTTTCCAACCAATCGAGCTGTGTGCATGACACGCAGAGTTCTATGGTTGCAGATTGTCTTAGTTTTCACCCATATTGGGGTGGACTTTCTATGATGAAGAAGCTTGGAAGTTTGCCCTTGCCCCTGTAACTTCTTCTCAGCCATAATCTTGTAAGTAAATCCAATAAACTCATAGGTTCATAAAGTTGAATGAAAATGCTGAAAGTAGAAACAAATTCACAGATGCTTTGCCTTTTGTAAATAGATGATCTGCCTGCATCTTATCCAGCCTTTGAACAGGCAGCAGCTCAATCTTTGGCCTAGGACTGAAGTTCTAGCCCTTTTTCATTGAGCAGGTACTGGTTTTGCAGGCTTTCTCAGCCCGTGGAGCCTGTCAATCAATAGTAATCAGTTTTTTATGATTATGTATCTTAAAATGGTTCTGTTTCTCTAGTGACCTTTGGTTTGTACACGCAGCCTTTCTCATCCCTGTCAATTTCTCCCTTGCTTTTTTTCTCGATATATACCTATCAATAGATGATAGATAGATAGGTGATAGATAGATGATAGATAGATGATAGATAGATGATAGATAATTAGTGATTAGTGAGATTTATTTTTGTGCCATTATTAAATCATGAGCTCTCACATTCTGTAGTTAAATTTCCTTTTGATTATCTAACTGTTCATTGCAGTTACAGATCATCACAACCAGGTTCTGTGAGGATATCATAGTTTATTGTTCCCACCCCATAATGAGCATTTGGGTACAATCATTTGACATGTGATACTGTTTCACTAAATATCCCTAGGAGCACATTAGTTTATATTCTTTGCAGTGTGTTTTGAGTAGATTCTTAGAAGTCAGAGTATTGGGCCTTGTGATTTCTGTTTATTTTCCAAGAACTTAAAAATATCATCACAATGAATGACAGTTGCTCAGTTTTGTCTGGGCATGATTCACCCTTTGAATTGTCCTTTGAATCTGAAACAGGAGGTCTTTTGTTTATTTTAATGCACCATTGTATATTTTAAGATCTCTAATATAAAAATGGCAAAACATTTTTACTATATTAATTTTTCCAATCCATGAGCATGGGAGGTGTTTCCATCTTCTGATGTCTTCTTCAATCTCCTTCTTCAGGAGTTTATAATTTTCGTTGTAGAGATCTTTGGTGTCTTTGGTTAGGTTTATTCCTAGGTACTTTATTGTTTTTGAGGCTATTGTGATTGGCAAGGTCTCCTTGTATTCCTTCTTCAGTTGCTTGTTGTTGGTGTGAAGAAAGGCTACTGATTTTTCTAGGTTAATTTTGTAACCCGCCACTTTACTGAAACTCTTAATTGTTTCTAGAAGTTTTCTGGTAGAGTTTTTAGCATCCCTTAGGTAAATTATCATATCGTCTGCAAAAAGGGATAGTTTTATTTCCTCTTTTCCAATTAGTATTGCTTTTATTTTCTTTTCTTGCCTTATTGCCCTAGCCAGTGTTTCAAGCACTATATTGAAGAGGAGTGGTGACAAGGGGCAGCCTTGCCTTGCCATGTTCCTACCTTTATGGGGTATCCTTTTCTCTATTTAGGATGATGCTGGCTGTGGGTTTCTTGTATATGGCTTTGATTATGTTGAGGAATGATCCTTCCAGTCCAATTCCCTCTAGCACTTTAATCATGAAGGGATGCTGTGCTTTGTCGAAGACTTTTTCTGCATCAACTGAGATGATCGTATGGTTTTTGTCCTTCAGTGGATTTATGTGTTTCATGATATTTACTGATTTTTGTATGTTGACCATCCTTGCATCTCTGGTATGAATCCAACTTGATCATGGTAGATGATTTTTTTAAATTTTTATTTATTTTTGTATGTGTATGAGTGTACTGTCTGCATGTAGGTCTGTGCACCCATGTCGAGCAATGCACGTGGAGGTCAGAAGAGGGTCTCAGATTCCCCTGGAACTGGAGTTCCCCTGGAATTGGAGTTACAGACGGTTCTTAGCCGCCATGTGTGTGCTGGAGATCGAACCCGGCTCCTCTGCAAGAGCAGTCGGTGCTCTTAACCACTAGGCTATCTCTCCAGCACCCATGGATGATCTTTTTGATGTGGGTCTGTATACAGTTTCCAAGTATTTGTTGAGGATTTTTGCATCTGAGTTCATTAATGAGATGGGTCTGTAGTTCTCTTTTTTGGTTGCATCCTTGCATGGTTTAGGTATTAGAGTGATGCTGGCTTTATAGAAGGAATTTAGGAGATTTCTCTCTGCTTGTATCTTTCTAAACAGTTTGAGTAATAATGGTTGCAAGTCCTCTTTAAATATTTTGTAGAATTCTGCTGTGAAACCATTTGGGCCTGGGCTTTTTTTTAGTTGGGAGGTCTCTTATTACATTTTCAATTTCTTCATATATTATGGGTCTGTTTAAGTTGTCAACCTCTTCTTTGTTGAGCTTTGGTGATTCCTTGGATTGCAGATAATCATCCATTTCTCTTAGGTTTTCAAACTTGGTAGAGTATAGGTTTTTGAAGCATTCCTGTGTGATTGTCTGGATCTTTTCATTGTCTGTTGTGATATTTCCCCTTTCATCATGAATCCTATTGATTTGGAGTTGCTCTTTCTGTCTTTTGGTTAACTGGGCTAGAGGTCTGTCTATCTTGTTTATTCTCTCAAAGAACCAACTTTTGGATTCATTGATTTTTTGAATTGTTTTATTTGTTTATGTTTCATTGATTTCTGCTCTGATTTTTGTTATTTCTTCCTGTCTGTTGCATTTATGGTTCATTTGCTGTGGTCTTTCAAGTGTTTTTAGCTGCAGTGTTAGCTCATTTATTTGTGTCCTTTCTATTTTTTTAATGTGGGGACCCAGGGCTATTAACTTCCCTTATTAGGACTGCTTTTAAAGAGTTCCATAGGTTTTGTTGTGTTGTACTGTCATTGACATTTAGTTCCAGGAATGCATTTATTTCTTTATTTCTTCCTTGACGCATTCATTATTCCGGAGTGTGTTGTTTAGTCTCCATGTGTTCTTGTAGGTAGCAGGGCTTGTCCTGGTGTTGATATTGAGCTTTATTGCACTATGGTCTGATAGAATGCATGAAATTATTTCCATTCTACCCAAATTAATATACATATTCAATGCAATTCCAATTAAAAATCCCAGGACATTCTTCACAGGTTTGGGGAAAAAATTTTTAAACTCATATCCAACAACGAGTAACCCAGAATAGCCAAAGCAACCCTGAATGAAAACAGCAATACAGGGGGAATTTCTATACCAGACATCAAACTATACTACAGGACTATAGTCATAAAAACAGCCTGGTACTGGCACAAAAACAGACCTGTAGACCAGTGGAACAAAATTGAAGATCCAAACTTGAGCACATACAATTTCAGCCACCTTATATTTGACAAGGGGTCCAAAAAGATTCAACAGAGAAAAGACAGCATCTTTAGTAAATGGTGCTGTCAAAACTGGATCACCACTTGTAGAACAATAAAATTAAATCCCTACCTCTCACCCTGTACAAAAATCAACACCAAATGGATCGAAGACCTCAAGTTGAAACCCAAAACCCTGAAGGTGTTAGATGAAAAAGTTGGTAACAACTTACAAGACATAGATGTAGGAAGAGACTTTCTAAATCCTATTGCACAGGAAATAAGGTCAACAATTGATCAATGGGACCTTATTAAACTCAAAAGTTTTTGTACAGCAAAAGAAACAATCAGAGAAGTGAAGAGAAAACCGACAGAATGGGAGGAAACCTTCACTGCTGATTCATCCGACAGAGCATTAACTTCCAGAATATATAAACTACTCAAAAAACAAAGAAGTAAGAAAATAAATGACTCACTCAAAAGATGGAGTAAAGAGCTGAGCAGAGAATTCACGAGCTAGGAAATAGTTATGGCAGAGAAACATCTTAAAAGGTGTTCAAGGCTGGAGAGATGGCCTAGTGGTTAAGAGCACTGACTGCTCTTGCAGAGGACCCAGGATCAATTCCCAGCACCCACATGGCAGCTGAGAACCATCTGTAACTCCAATTCCAGGATAACTCCAGTTCCAGGGGAATCCGACACCCTCTTCTGACCTCCAAAGCATTGCACGACACAGGTGCACAAACCTACATGCAGACAGTACATTCATAAATAAATAAATAAATAAATAAATAAATAAATAATTTTAAAAAGCGTTCAACAGCCCTAATAATTAAGGAAATGCAAGTTAATACCACTTTAAGATGTTTCATCCCGATAAGGCTGGCTAGAATCAAGAAAACAAATGATAACAAATGCAGGAAAGGGTATGGGGAAAGGGGAACACTCACTGCCAGTGGGAATGCAAACTTGTACAAACTACTGTGGAAATCAGTATGGAGAACCCTTAAAAGACTCAAAATGAGCCTACCAACTGACCCAGCCATACCACTTCTGGGTATATAGCCATCAGACTCTTCCTACAGCAGAGATACATGTACAGCCATGTTTATTGCAGCTCTCTTCACAATAGCGAAGAGCTGGAACCAACCCAAGTGCCCCTCAATGGATGAGTGGATACAGAAAATGTATTACATCTACACAATGGAGTACTATGCAATGGTAACGAAAGATGACATCATGAAATTTGGGGGTGAGTGGATGGAACTAGAAGATTATATGTTAAGTGAAGTAACACAGTCCCAGAAAAAAAACAAAAGACGAATGAATGGTATCCCTCACCTGTGGATGCTAGTACCAAGTACCTAGGTGTAAGACAAAAGGAGCAACATTAATGCTATATTCTTCACAATCTAAAGGCAACTGTGATTGTGTATTGGGAATCCCTACGCAGGTTCTAGAGCTGACCTAACACTTATTTTCAGACCTTGGATTTTTAGTATATGATGGAGGGTATCTGTGCATCTTTTAGAGTAATAAGGGATTAAAATGGAAAGATATGAATCAAGAAATATGACATGGAAATAACATACAGTTTGTTTTCAAAGGATACAATGTTAATATAGCGCAATATAACAGGCTGGTCCAACTTAGCCTTTCTGGGTGCTTAAGGACCATATCTGACATCCATACCAATTTGACTGAAAGACCTGGTGGGTAACTTTGTTCCTTGCCCTCAGAGGTCAACCAAGTCTTAGGGGATTATGCATGGTGCCATCTTTTGAAAATTCCTGCAGAGGTGGATCACCAGGGAGGTCTTGGAGAGCCACTAAGGGGACTTCAGCCAGTGTCCAGTCTATAAAGAGGAAAGTCGGCTCATCCTTCAGAAAAGGAAGCCTGCACTAGCAAGACCTGATTTTGTCCTCGAGTGGATGGAACTGGTGGATGAGGAGCTGAAAGGAGCAAGGGGCTTCCCCCCTCCCCCCCCCAAAAAAAAACCCAAGAGACCCCTGAGTACCAGATCCTCAACTGACCTCAACAAAAGAAAACCTTGGTTAATCTGGGCGGTTTGGTCTTAAGCATCCAGAAGGACAGTACAACCAGAAATAAATAATAAGACCAGAGAAACTGTAATGCAGACATAAAACTTGAGATCTTAGTAAAAAGACAAAAAGAAAAAAGATAGCACTGTTGTTTGACCTGTCTTAAATTCTTACAGGCAGGTGCACATGCTATGTGCACGCCACTGCTTTTGGCACTCCTCAAGGACATGAGATACAGCTTTTGCTTTTTGACTTTTTTATCTTTTTAACCTTCCAATGTGGACTGAGGACTGCTGAGATACCCAGCTTGTGACTAAGCAGATAATGGGAATTCAGCCTCATCAAAATATGGACTGCCATTGTTGGGCTACATTGGCTGTACCATGGAGGCCAATGCAGGAGGATCAAGACAGGACATGTGTTTATTGGACCTCATTTGGGGGACTATGGGAGGGAAAGACCCCAATGTGGAGCACAAGTGCAGTATTGATGGTTGTTTGGGCCAAGGAGGAGCCTTTGAGTACTTATTTAAGGAAAATATGACATCTTTTTTTTGCAGCTTTTATTTATTTTTTTCAATAAATAATTGTTAAATTATACATATATATATATTGCAAGATTATGTTAATAATCTAATCTAGACCCGTGTCCCCCACCCTACCCCCCTCCCCACCAGAGCTCATGCACTCTGCAAAACATTCCCCTCATCTCCACCTCAGTCCTTCTCAAAATTCTCCTCACTGTTTCAGTCAGTTCTTTGATGCAGTCTTTCTGTTGTTGTTGTTGTTGTTGTTGTTGTTGTTGTTTCCAATATGCATCACTCCCAACTACTTGGACAAAAGCTCAAGGGGCCATGCACAAGAAATACTTACAACTAGGTAATTGGCACTAGCATCCACAGATGAGGGATACCATTCGTCGTTGTTGTTCTTTGGAATGTGTTAACTCACTTAGCATGATATCTTCTAGCTCCAGCCATTTACTTGCAAAGCTCATGATGTCATCTTTCTTTACTGCTGCATAGAACTCCATTGTGTAGATGTACTACCTTTCTTAGCTCTTGCTAGTGTGAAGAGAGCTGAGAATAAATGGCTTGCATGTATCTCTGCGGTAGGATGAGTCTGTGGGTACACGCCCAGGTGGTATGGCTGGTCAGGTGGCAAGTTCATTCCAAGTCTTCCGAGGAGTTCCCCACACTACTTTCCATAGTGGCTGTGATATACGTTGTTACATTCCACCAGCAGTGATGAGTGTCCCTTTCCCCCACAACCTCTCCAGCACTGGTATTATTTGTTTCCTTGATGCTAGCCAGTCTTTGGAGTAAGATATATCTTAAAGTGTTTTGATTGCATTTCCTTAATGATTATTATATGTTGAAGACTTTTTTAAGATGTTTCTCAGCCATCTCTAATCCAACACACTTGGAAAGTCCTTTCAGCTCTTTTTTTTTTTCTCTCTTTGGGTAATTGGTTTTCTCTTTTCTTATTCTTGTTTTTGAGTAGGTTTATATATTCTGGAAATCAATGCTTGTCAGATGTTTCTGAGGTGAAGGTTTCCTCCCACTCTGTGGATTTCTCTTCACTTCCTTGTTTTTTCTTTTGATGTATATAAGCTCTGAGTTTAATTGAGGTCCCATTTGTCAATTGTTGACCTTAACGTTGCCCAGCTGCTTTCTATTTAGGAAGTCTTCTCCTATGCCTATTTGTCTTTAGGCTGCTACCAAACTTTTTCTTCCTATCGCTTCAGAGTTTTGGAGTTTTCGCGTTGAAGTCTTTGTCCATCTGGAGTTGACATTTTGTACAAGGGCTAGAGAATAGGGGTTTAATTTCATTCTCCTACAAGTATGATTCCAGTTTTGCAACAGACCACTTCGCTGAAGATGCCTGTCTTGTCTCCATGTGCTCTTCGGTCAAATATGAGATGACTAAAATCTGTATGTGCTCATAGTTCTGGATCTTCAGTTAGTGTTCCATTGGTCAACTAGGTCTATATGTTTGGGAGCCAAGTACTAGAAGCTTTGTTTTTTCTATGACTATAACCTCTGTTTAGTATAGTTTGAAGTCTGCGTATGAGATCCCCCCTGTATTGCTCATTTTCACTCACGGGTTGTTTTGGATATTTGGGGTCTTTTTTTTTCCAAATGCAAATTAAGGACTTTTTCAATAAATTATCACTTATTGCTAAAAAATGAAAAAAAAAAACTAAAGAGAAAGATGCAGGACAGTTATGGCCAGAATGCATGATCTAGGGATGGGTAGTGGGGTAGGGGTAGGGTAGGGTAGGGAGGGGAGGAAAATGCTGCTGAATTGGAAAAAGGAAAAGGAGAAAAAAAAAAAAAA
This sequence comes from Rhizomys pruinosus, assembly GCA_009823505.1. Lineage (NCBI taxonomy): Eukaryota > Metazoa > Chordata > Mammalia > Rodentia > Spalacidae > Rhizomys > Rhizomys pruinosus. The sequence continues at coordinate 610,836 of VZQC01000974.1, read as the reverse complement.
AAAAAAATGAGAAAGGAAAATCAAATAAAAAAAAGAAGATCGGAAAACCATCCCATGCTCATGATTAGGAAATACAGATATAGTGAAAATGTCTATTCCACCCAAATGCTTGTATAGATTTTAAACGCAATCCAATTAAAATCCCGGAGTTTTTCTTCACAGGCTTTGGATAAATATGACATCTTTTTAGGAAAAAATAGTCCCCATCACAATTAAGTGATAACATATATATATCATATATAGTATTATATATATATAATTGTACTATGTATATATGTATATATACATATATATGTATACTGAAGCAATACAAGTTGGAGAGAACAATAACAACAAAAAAACTGGGAAAAAAAACTCTGGAAAGACTCAGAAAAAGATGCAGGGCATTTATGGCGGACTACAGGGACTCAGGTGGGGTGGGGTCCATGGAAAGGGAAGTAACTCTAGATTCAATTGAGAAGTGATGTTTGACTTATGGAAAAAGTTTAATAACAATAAAAAATAATTTTGTGAAGAAGTAGTAAGTTTAGTAGAATTTCACCCCACCTTGACAGGAGAAGATTATTATTTTTCAATCTGTGCCAGGAGATTTCTTTGAAGGTGCTACTATACAGTCTCTCTGTGCCCTCCATCTCTCCCCAAAGTTTGATTCTGAAGTTAATTTTTCTTATGGCAAAATAAAAAGTAGCCTTCAAGAAAAAAAAAGAAATGACAAAAGAGTAAATCAAATATAAGTTGTATTACGGAGAATAGATTTCGGATCAGACTGACTAGAAAGACAAGGTGAGAACATGGAGGAGAAAAAAAAAGAGAGTTCTAGTTCAGTTGGAGGTGGGAGGGTGCCCCTGTGCAAAGAATACCACTGCACAGGGAAATGAGAAAAGTAGTTAAGCTTGGAGTCAGTTTAAAACAATTGCTCAGAACCAGTAAACAAAATTCATCTTCTGCTTTCATTATTTGTAGATTCAGAATCACTGCATTTGTTTCTAGCTAGAATAACTAAAATATAATTGGATTTTACATATCCAATATTCTGTGTTAATTTATTCAACAAGAAAATGATTAGGCTGGGAAGGGCATAAATGAGCCCAGTGCCCGAGTGCCCTGATTGCTTCAGGCTGAAAGGAAAGAATGTGAAGAACATAAGTTTTTGGAACAAAACAGATTTGGTTTATGTGTTTGTCAACATTCCATTACTACAACAAAATATCTGGGATCTTCAATTTATAAAGAAGAAAGGCTTACCTAAGCTCCATTTTGTAGATTTCAATATATGTTATTTGCCCTGTTGCTTTTGGTCTGTGATGGGATAGTACATCATGGGCAGGGATGGGGTGGGGACACTTGACAGTAAAAGCCTGTCAAACCCCACAGCAGCTTGGAAGGAAGAGACACAAGGAGAACAAGGTTCTCATAGCTCCTTTCAGGAGCCATACCTAAGGACCCAACTTTCTTGCATTAGGCTCCACATATTTAACAGAATACATTTTTCCACAGGTTGGAAACTAAACTATAACATGTTAATATTGTGGTACTCCTCCAAACCACAGTAGGGGGCACACCAGAGATTAGGGGAAAGAAAAATCATTGACTGGTTTTTCTTAGTGCATTATCTTGGTGGAATGCTAACAAAAGATAATCTACTTTAGGAATATTTCATGGTGTTTAGGGGGTTAATGGTCTAACACTACATTAAAAAGGATTTTGAAATTATTATTGAATTTTTGTAATTTTTATCCAATATAGTTTAGTGTTATTTAGATACCTTCTACTTAATCCTCCCATAACTTTTATGCCAAATTATATATATATATATAGATCTATATCTATATCTATATCTATATCTATATCTATATATANCATAACACCCTGTCTCTCCATTTCAGAGTCTCCTCTTATGCTCTCACTCTTTGTCACACATAAACTCATGTGCACACACACACACACACACACACACACACACACACACACACATATATATATATATATATATATATATATATAATTTAATCTGTATCCTTAAATGTCCTTCAGTCTGGGTCCATCCACTGGAGCATGGTTACCCTACGAAGAGGGGTCTATGTTAGGGTGCTGACAGCAAAGGGCTATAAAGATGATTAAGATGTTGTGAATGAAATATATAAAAGTTTGATTAAAAATCTAAATAAAGTATCCCATCCTTAAAGGGATTATCTCCCCATCACTCACAACAGCCTTTGGTTGCCAAAAGTTTATTAGGCTGGGGATTCTTACACAATTCTGTAAGCTACAACTTACTGATAATTCAAGGAATCCTATGCAAAGAAACCTCTTAAAATTCAAAAGAAGAATAAAAATCTCATCAAGCAAATTTGAAGTTGAAATTTTGAAAATAATGTGTGTTTTCATTCACACTTATATTCTCAATATATATAATATCAAATATATTTAATACAAGGCTGTCAAATGAATGAAGCAATGAAAATCACCTTAGAAACCAGAACTTCACTTTCTTTTTTTTTATTTCTGTATGTGTATGAATGTACTGTCTGCATGTAGATTTGTGCACCCGTGTCATGCAATGCCGCGAAGGTCAGAAGAGGGTGTTGGATTCCCCTGGAACTGGAGTTCTCCTGGAATTGGAGTTTCAGATGATTCTTGGCTGCCATGTGGGTACTGGGGATTGAACCCGGGTCCTCTGTAAGAGCGGTCGGTGCTCTTAACCGCTAGGGTATCTCTCCAGCCCCGAACTCCACTTTCTTATATAAGCCTAATCAGTAGGTTTATTGCTGCATGACACTTAGACTCGTCACACATTAACTCCATAAGAATTCTACGGGTAATCGCTCCATCTCCGTTAAATGCAGAACTGATGGTTCTGGCAGAAACCCATTGTCTCAGTAATCAATCTGGTTGATTAATTTTGTTGGATAGGGCTCACAATTTTGCATTGTTTGCTTATTTTTGATCCCAAAATTAAAAAAAAAAATTTAGTCACTGTTTTCTCCACTTCAGAAAACCTTGTCTTCAACTGCTTTCAAGACAGTCCTATGAGAGTTTGAACATGAAGTGTCCCAGAGGCTTAGGTATAGGCTCCTAAGCCTCCAACAGGTGGTGATATTTTGAAAGGTTCTAGAAATTTGGGGAGGTGGGATTTAGCTGAAGAAATAGGATATGGGCCTTTGGGGGTATATTAGCCTCGATCCTTCCTATTGCTCTTCGTGCTTCCTGGCAACAAGTGAAGAATTTTGTCACACATTCTTACTTCCATGCTGTTTCTGCCATCAGCTGAGCTCTCTGAGTCAAAATGAACATTTCCTCTTGCTTCTGTCAGGATAAGCAAGGTCAAAACTTCAGTGATTGCCAGGATGAGGCAGATGAAGAAAAGGAAGAGTTGGCTGGGAGGAGGGCTTCAGAGAAGGATTGTGAGTGCCCAGAGCCTGCAGACCTTGTGTGAACACTCACCTTTTGGCTAGTATCTGGAAGAAGGAGGAGGAGGAGGAGGAGGAGGAGGAGGAGGAGGAGGAGGAGGAGGAGGAGGAGGAGGAGGAGGAGGAGGAGGAGGAGGAGGAGAAGGAAGGAAAAGGAAATGTTATGCTTTTCTGAACTAAAACCCAGAAAAGTGAACAGGCCAAGCTGAAGCACATGATGGGCCTCCATAAAGCACTGTTCACTATCTCACTGGGGGAGTAGTTTTTCTCCCTTTCCTTTGCATGGCTGAAGTGAATCAGATTTCTGTGCCAACATAATAAGATCTTTGTGTATTCTCCTGACCCAATTAACTAAAAATCCTTACTTACTGGCTTGCTTCTTGTATATTAGAAAGTGATTTAGGGTACATCATAATTTTATGAATATTATAAACAATAATGATTATTGCAGCACTACTTTACATAGTGAAAATTGAAACATAAATATGTGCTAATGTTGAATAATTTAGGAAGTGATAAACCACATTGGAGTATCATGTAACAATTTCAAACTTGCTTAACAATTTCAATAAATTTGAATTTTAATAAAATGTTCAGTGTAAGCTTGAGATCAGCAATGTGATGTTGCATGATACATATAGATTGTAAATAATTACTATTGTGAATCAAATTAACATAACCTTTGTCACTTTTGTGACAAGAGCAGGTAAAACGCATTCGTTTGATAAGAATTCCTAACACAATATAACTTTTCTATAGTGTTTCTGCTGCATTTTAGATAGCTAGACTTCTTTAACCAACATTTCATTTTTAAGATTTAATTATATTTTATGTGTATACATGTTTGCCTGCTTTTATGTACATTCACCGTGTGCATGCCCGGTGCCTGCACAGATCAGGTCTGAAGATGACATCGAATCCTCGAACTGGAATTACAGATGATTGTGAGCCGCCATGTGGGTGCTGGGAGATGGACTCAGGTCCTCTGCAAAAACAGCATGCTCTTTACTTATGAACTCTGGCTTGGGCACCATGAGCCAAGATTTTTTTTTAATTTTTATTTAATTATTTTATGTGTATTAATGTACTGTCCTGCATGTATGTTGGTGCACCCATGTCGTGCAATGCTATGGAGGTCAGAAGAGGGTGTTGGATTACCCTGGAATTGGAGTCAAGTCAGTTCTTAGCCACCATGTAGGTTCTGGGAATCAAACCCAGGCCCTCTGCAAGAGCAGTTGGTGCTCTTAACTGCTGAGCCATCTCTCCAGCCCCAGCCAAGATTTCTACTTCATATCCTTGGCCTGTATCTTCCTATTCTTTTACCACCTCCCACTCTACTTCTAACCATGCATTTTGCTTTTTTGTTGATTCTTTCTAGATTCCACATAGAAATAAGATTATGCAATTGTTTATGCCTCAATTATTTCACACATCATAAATACATTTATAAAATGAAATTAGTAAGACTGCACAGTTCTATTTTCTGTACATTTACAATTTTCTTGTAATCAAACAAATATGTGCCTTTTATCTGTGCCTATGCATTTATTACCATACACAGAAAGAAGACTAGACATCTCCTCATGAATATATATATATATATATAATATATATATAGTATAATAGTATGGTATACATGTAGTAATATCATCAAGGTAAAATCATTATGGATTTTTATCTTGCCATTTCTGTATTTTGTTCTCTGTGTTTTGGCTATCACATTTATTATTAGATATATTATATGGCTACAGGTTTTGCAGTCATCAACCTTAAAATATAAAATGAGAAGTTTCAGGAGATAAGGGTCATCAGTATTAGAGAAGGAAGGAACAGGGAGATATCCTTGCAAGTTTCTCACTGTAGTGTCAGAAATATTCTGGACTGCACATGGCACATTGAACAAGGGTGGATGGTATGTCAGGGTGCACTTGCCGTCTTGTTCTCTAGCCATTGCGTGCTTGGATTGTTACATCAGACATCAAAGCATTCTGAGCATATAAAAATGATTAGACATCAAAAACATGGCAAAACTACAAAACATGGAAAAGCTAAAGATACCAGTTGGATCTTTTCTGTTTTAGGCCAAACTCAGCATTTGCTTCACTCAATTTAAGATAAAAAAAAAACAACAAAAAACATTTGTAAGATGTATTTTTTTATTTGTGTGTGTGTGTGTGTGTGTGTGCGTGTGTGTGTGTGTGATGTATGTACTAGGAACGTGAAGGTGCTTATGGTGGCCAGAATAGGGGTGTTGGATTCCCTGGCACTGAAGTTACTGGCAGTGGTGAGCTTCCTTATGGAGGTGCTAGCTACTGAATTCAGGTCCTCTGGAATAGAAGTAAGAGGACTTAACAAGTCATCTTTCTATCATCTTCTCAGTATGTCTTGACCGATCAAATTCAAAACCTCCTCTCTTTTGTAACTGGGTTAAAGTGAATATAATGTTATGCTTTATTATATTTGTGTTATATTCTTATATTTGTCAATTTTGGAAATGCTATACATTCAATAACAACAAACAATATATACTTTATCATTATCATTTTGTCAAAGAGATAGATCTTAATCAATACTTGACTATTTCATGCCTTGGACTGGATTTGGGTGGGAATAAGATGCAGTGATACTTTGGTACTTATCAGGAGTTGTTATCCTAAACATATGAGCCATCCACAATTACAACAGCTCTTCTTGGCTTATGAGTAGGATTGAAGTTTTCAGCTTCATAGAGTATTGCTAAAACGTGTAGTTCCTGTAGTGGTTGAAAACCAACCATTTGGTAATCAGGACAAAGGCATTGTTTCCTCCTTAAGATCACCAATCACTACCCCTTAGTCCATACTTAACCTGTAGTGTATCTCTAGATGAAGTGCTAGTGGTATTGGGAGCAACGCCTTATTGGAGAGATATTACACAATACAAACTTCTGAAACTCAGTGTTGCATAGTTCGTAAAAGATTGCTGAGACTTTCTTTTCTTTTTTTTTTTCTTTTTGGTCTTTTTGAGACAGGATCTCTCTTTAGTCCCAGCTAGCCTAGAGCTTGATATGTAAACCAGGCCGGCCTTGAACTCAAAGAGATCCACCTGCTTCTGCCTCCTGAGATTATAGGTATGATTAATTAGTTAACTCCTTATTTTTCTTCCTTTTTTGACACCATAAAAGAGCAGTGCACTCTAGAAAGCTGTGACAAAACACTCTGACCAATTCCAACTTGTGGAGGAAAGGGTTTATTTGGTTCATGTCTCCTGGGTCACAGTTAATCACTGAGGGAATCCACCATCAGAACTCAAGGCAGGAACCTGGAGGCAGGAGCTGAAGCATAGGCCATGGAGGAATGCTGCTTACTGGCTTGCTCCCCTGGCCCATGGTCAGCCTGCTTTCTTATACTGTACATAACAATGTGGGCTGGGCCCTCCCACGTTGCTCAACAATTAAGACACTATGCCACAGACATGGTTATAGGCCAATCCAATGGAGGCAATGCTCCAATTGTGGCTCTCTTAACCCTGGTGTGTCAAGTAGACACTAAAGCTATCCAGCACAAAAGCTTAGTGACAATTCTAAGCATTTTGTGTCTGTGCATCCCTCTATGTATAATCATTCACAGTGTAGCAGTGACTTAATCTGTATATAAACACCTGTTTATATAACACTGACATTGTAGGTGCGGTGCTTTGTGGAATATTTGCAGAATAACAAAATTGCCTAATGATGACATTTCTAAGAACATACACCCATTATTTCATGACACATAAATATACTGTGTGATAGTATATGACTTTTGTACTTTATATCTTTCACACTGTTTACATATATATCATCTTGCATATTTGTCCCAAGAGCATCATGTTTTTCTTTTTACCTTAATGTCTCCTTTTTAAACATTACTTTTATTTTGTTGTCTTTTTTCACCTGAAATCCTTAGGGAAGAGAAAAAAGTGAGAAAATAAAGAAAAAGCAGAAATAAAGAATAAAGCAAAGAAGGAAAATAATGAAGCTTAATAAATAAACAAATAAATAGTAAACATATGTAATTATTCTACCTATGGATCCTGTGAACATATGTCACTTAGATACACTTTCTATTGAGATTGTCCTTGGGGAAGAGCTACAGCGAAAGAAAATGTAACAATTTATCATGATTGGAAAATAGTTAAAACAACATCAAATGAACAAATGGAAATCATTCAATAGAAAACAATTAGGACGTTGAGTCTCAGCAAAAGCAAAGCTTTATACTGTGCTCTTTCGATATATCAATTCTTGTAAGTATTTCAGTCCTTTCTTCAAACTCAGTTATGAATGGAGGGCAGGAAAACAGAGTGCTATGACTATCTTTCACTGTCCTGAAAGTCTGAAAAGTTTTGGTGTTATAACAGAGGGAGAAAAGAAGCCAGCATATAAGCAAGCAAATAAAAGATCCTAGATCAAAAAGTTCTTTTTAAAGACAGTACATTCACTAGCCCCAGGGTATTTCAAATATTTATAATTCTCTACATATTTAATCTTTAAGAGTACTTGAGATGCTATGCTCAGAATGTGATGCTAACACACATGGCTCAGTGTGGATATTATCAAAGTCATTGAAGGAACATAGAAGGAGACAGATGAAGAAGCATGTGAAAAAAACAAAATAATCAGACTCTGAAGGCATCCCAGATGACAAGATCTGTAGAATGACTGAACTTGGAGATGCCCATCCACTGTGTCACAAACAGAGCACTCAGGCACAGATAGATTTTCCTGCTTGTCCTTATTATTGAGAACTGGATATTTTTTGAGGACATAATATTGTTGTTTGTAAATGAGATGAACAAATGATGGTTCACTAGAATCATATAACAATAATTCTAACATGACAGGTCAATGTTGTAACATTGAGGTGTGAGGCTAGACAGATGTGAGGTTTTCATCACTATGACAACATAACTGACCAAAAATCCTAATGAAAAAAATGTGTTTTGGTTCTTAGTTTTAGAGATGTTAGCCTAACCTCAAGTAGCTCCATTTCTTGGAGATAACATCATAAAATAGAGGTCATGACTTGGCAGAAATACTCTGGAAAGCAAAGAGAGAGCAAAGTGGCTGCCAGCAAGATAGACCCTGCAAAGGCATGCTCCCCTCCTGTCACCACATCATTACCAACAATCTGCTTTTCTCATTTAAGCTCCAACTTCTACTAGATCATTCATCTTTGAGCTCCATTGATAAGATCAGTTTTCTTGTGATCTAGTCATTTCTCAATAGTACCAACAGCTGAATACTAAACCTTGAACATTTGATCAACTTTGGAGTCATACTTCATATTAAAACCAGAATTTTATAGTTCAGTGATAGAAAATACTGCTAATTACTGCCAATCATCAATTAGTACATGATTGTTACAGAGTGGTATCTGAGGCATGCTGTAAGGAATGAGGAGGCAGTTAAGAAAAAAAAAACACAAAGAGTGGGGATGTAGTTAGTTGTCAGAGTGTTTGCTTAGCATGCAGAAGGCTCTGAGTTTGACAACAAACAGGTATGCTGGGCATGGTGGTGCATGCTTGTAACCCCAGAACTGGGGAGGGGAGACAGGAGAATCAGAATTCAAAATTTCCTTGTATGGACAGTGAGATTGAGGACAGTATTGGATACAAGAAACCCTGTGAGAAGAAAGAAAGAAAAAGAGAGAGGAAAGAAGGAAATGGGAAAAAAGGAAGAGGAGAAAGAAAAGGAAAGAATGAAGAAAGAAGAATGAGCATGGAACTTAATATCAGTGAACTTCCATTTTAAATAGAAATAAAAAGAAATCGCTGAAAATATAGCAAATGATATAGAGTTTTCTAGCAGTATGCAGGGTATGTGGATCATGATACCATGATATTCATCTATATTGCATTCTTTCCTGTCTGCCTATGATTTATGAAAGGCACAATCACTTCCTCAAGTCCTATGTGGCCCTAGAGAGATGGGTCAGTGGTGCAGAGCACTGGCTATCCTTGCAGAGGACCCAGGTTTTATTTCCAGCACCCACAGTGTAGCTAACAACCATTAGTAACTCAGTTCCAATGCCCTTTTCTGACCTCCACAGACATTGCACCACATGGGTGCACTTACTTACATGCAGCCAATATACTCATACACATAAAATAAAAATAATAAATAAAATATTTAAAGTTCTATCTGTGCTCACCCAACATTTATCTTATTAATAGACAGCTCATTTTGAGCACAGCTTATTCTACTTAAGCTCATTCTAAACCTCTCCATGATGTGTATATATTTCAAAACATCACAGTGTATAAAACAAATGTATATAAAATTTATCTGACAATTATAAAAAATTAAAAAGAGCATTCTAAATAGTAAAAGATTCTCTTTCTACAGGTCATGGAGCCCTTTCATTTTCCAAGTAAATAGTTGCACAGTAGAACTCTGCTTCTTGTAGGAGGTAATTAATTGGGTAGTGTGTGTGTGTGTGTTGCCTCCATGTATCCAGTTGCACCACAAGAACCACAGGAAACAATGACACAAAGGTATCAGATCCCCTGGAACCAAAGTTTTTAAACAGTTGTTAGCCAGCATGTGGGTAATGGGAACTGAATCTGGGTCCTCTGAAAGAGCAGTCAGCGCTCTTAACTGCTGAGCCATCTCTCCAGCCCTGCTCTGGGTATTTTAAGAGAGTCACTATAGTGTTCTTCTATCTGCATTTGGCATTCCTCAGCCGTTCCCATGATATATCATGGACCTAGGTCCTTCTATTAACTGAACACCCTCCTAGACCAATACCCAATGCCTAGTTTCAAAAGGCATTGGGGAAATTGCTGCTTGTCTTTTCAGTTTGTTTCTGCTCTTCTTGCCTAATCAGACATTAGTACCTTGGCACCCATATTATGTAGCTAACACATACTGAACTCCAAGACAATTAAATTCCCTGTGTTTCTCACATGTGTTATTGATAAATTCCCCCCAATTATTCATCTGTGCAACTGTTGCTGGTTTTATTTTTTAAGTTTACATTGGAGTCTGTTAAGTTTCATCATTTTATATTCAGCACATGGATGCAAATTTCAGAACATTTTTTTGGATCTCTTTTCAGTTTTCCTTCCCAGCTCCATGTCACGCACAGGTTGATTTGACCACGTATGTCCTCATCCAAATGAAGAACAATCATGTTGATTAGCCTTAGGCCAAATCTATGATTTAAGAGCCATGTCCTTTCAAGGTAAAACTTATCCATTAGTTATAAGTTAAATTCTTGTCATATAAAAATAGATTTGGACATGGGATCTTTTGGGATCAGATAGCAGTGATCAAAAAAACAAACTTTCCTTGGAAATTTCAGTAATATAAAACAGAGCAGAAGTATGTCATGGATGTCACTCTTATCTTCTATCATATCTGTCTATCTATCTACCATATATCAATCTATTAACTCTGTATCTTTTTTGAAGAAATTATGTGATAATGACAATTTAAAATGGAGATCAGTTTTTCCCTTGTTTTAGAATGGCAATTGTCAAGAATACTATGTGTATGCATTTGTAAATTAAATGATGAATAACTGCAGATATTTGTGAACACATCTTCAAATAAACAGAAATTATAAATAAATAGATACAGGCAGAGCCAACATGGGGTAAGGCTGATAGGTCTACAGAATAGTCAGGATTAATCTCTAGGATACTGGCTCCTGGGTATGGAACATAGTACAGTGCCAATTATAGCATGTTGATTGGCTGAACATTTCTCTGATCCTTAGAGATGAAGGTGCAGTTGAATCCATTACTGAGATCCATTAGATCCAGATACAAACAGCTAGAGCAGTCACCCTAAAGCACAAACAGGGATAAATGCTGTAATTTTAATTAGTATCAGAATGCATATTTTCATAAATTTTTATAGTAAAGTTTGTTATGACACACAAATTTAGTAATTCAAAGAAGAAACAGAAGGTAATATGATGGATTTTACCTAATTTTAATGAACTTTGTCATGTAAAACCATTTCACCTTCTTTAATTTTTTCTGTATGCAAAGTGAGTTTAAAATTATTTACTTGCGGGCTGGAGAGATGGCCTAGCGGTTAAGAGCACCGACTGCTCTTACAGAGGACCCGGGTTCGATCCCCAGCACCCACATGGCGGCCAAGAACCGTCTGAAGCTCCAATTCCAGGAGAACTCCAGCTCCAGGGGAATCCGAGACCCTCTTCTGACCTCCGCGGCGTTGCACGACACGGGTGCACAAACTTGCATGCAGACAGCACATTCATACACATACAGAAATAAAAAAAAAATTATTTACTTGCAAAGTTTAGTAAAAGTCAAAATTGCAAATAAAACTTCCCAACAAAGCCTGATAATTCAATCAATGATAACTTGTAAATGAAAATGGAGAAAAGTGTTAAAATGAAGAAATTAAAGATCATTATAATTAAACTTGGATAAACAGAAGGATAGACTTAAAAGCAACATTGGAAAAACATTTCCTCTTTTTTAGTATAATTCTTTTGTTGATGTTTTATATATTTCGTACATCATTTTTCAGTTCAATTTAGAAATATTCCCCTTTCCCTTCCTCCCAACCCACCCCAGTTCATGCATTCTGCAATATATGTCCTGTATCTTTCTCTAGGTCTTTTTAAAGTTTTTCTTTGCATAGGTTTATTGCTTTGGGCAGAATTTAACTATATCAATCTGTTCTTTGACCCAGTGCTTATGTTGTTGTTCCCTCCCACTTGTATTGCTCCAGAATATTCCTATATAAACGTCATATATGTAACAGTATGTCCTCCAGCAATAAACTGTATGTAAACTCCAAAATATGTTTAGGAATTCACATATTTCCCTTTAATTTTATATTACTCTAAATTATGAATATATACATTCCACCCATATATGCTAATTACCATTTCTGAAAGTAAGTGGTAAGTTAATACTAGGGCCCATTAAAGAGATTCACATTATAACAGCACAGTTGCTTTCAGATAGAAAGAAATATAACAATAACATTGCTCAGCTTGCCTTTTTTAATTTTTTAAAAATTTTATTTATTTTTGTATGTGTATGAATGTACTGTCTGCATGTAGGTTTGTGCACCCATGTCGAGCAATGCTGCAGAGGTCAGAAGAGGGTGTCGGATTCCCCTGGAACTGGACTTCTCCTGGAACTGGAGTTACAGACGGTTCTTAACTGCCATGTGGGTGCTGGAGATCGAACCCAGGTCCTCTGCAAGAGCAGTTGATGCTCTTAACTGCTTGGCTATCTTTCCAGCCCTAGCTTGCCTTTTAACTGGGGATTTGGTGCTAGCATACACAAATGAGGGATACCATTCCTCATTTTTTTTTCGGGGTGGTGGTGTTACTTCATGTAGCATAATGGCTTTGAGTTCCATCCATTTACCTGCAAAGTTTATAATGCCATCTTTCTTTACCACTGCATAAAACTCCACTGTGTAGCTGAACCATATTTTTTGTTTTCCATTCGTCTTTTGAGGAACATTTGGGTAGGTTCACTATTGTGAAGAGAGCTACAATAAACAAAGATGTGTGTGTGTGTGTGTGTGTGTGTGTGTGTGTGTGTGTATCTGCAGTAGGATGAGTCTTGTGGGTGTATACCCAGGAGTAGTATGCCTGGGTCAGATGGTAGACTCATTTTGAGTCTTTTAAGGGTTTTCCACACTGCTTTCCATAATGGTTGTACAAGTTTGCATTTCTACCAGCAGTGGATGAGTGTTCTCCTTTCCCCACAACCTCACCAGCATTTGGTGTCATTTGTTTTCTTGATCTTATCAGAGTGAGATGATATATTAGAGTGCTTTTAATTTGCACTTCCTTAATTATTAACCATGTCAAACACTTTTCAAGATGTTTCTCAACCATCTTTACTTCCTCACTTGTGAAGTCTCTGTTCAGCTCTTTACTCAAACTTTTGAGCGAGTCATTTTTTTTCTTACTTCTTTGGTTTTTGAGCAATTTATATATTCTGGATGCTAATGCTCTGTAAGATGTATCATTGGTGAAGGTTTCCTCTCACTATGTGGGTTTTCTCTTCACTTTCATGATATTTTTTCTCTACAAAAATTTGAGGTTGTTGAGGTCCCACTTGTCAGCTGTTGACCTGATTTCCTGTGCAGCTGCTGTTTTATTTAGAAAGTCTTTTTCTACTCCTATGTCTTGTAGATTGCTACCAACTTTTTCTTCTATCACCTTCAGAGTTTCAGGTTTCAGGTTGAGGTCTTTGATCCACTTGGAGTTGATTTTTGTACAGGGTGAGAGGTAGGGATTTAATTTTGTTCTTCTATAAACGGTGATCCAGTTTTGCCAGCAGCATTTGCTGAAGATGCTATCTTTCCTGCAATGAGCTTTTTTGGCCCCTTTATCAAATATGAGGTGGCTGAAATTGTATGAGCTCAAGTTTTGATCTTCAGTTTTGTTCCCATTGGTCAATGGGTCTGTTTTTGTGCCAGTACCAGGCTGTCTTTATGACTATAGCCCTGTAATATAACTTGAAATCTGTTAAGGTGATTCCCCCTTGTATTGCACTTTTTGCTTATAGTTGCTTTAGCTATTTGGGTTCTTTTGTTTCTCCATATGAAATTAAGGACTTTTCCCAAGCTTGTAAAGAAACTCTTGGGTATTTTAATTGGGATTACATTGAATCTATATATTAATTTGGGTAGAATGGACATTTTTACTATATTAATTTTTGCAATCCATGAGCAAAATAAGTTGAAAGGAAGCAACACACATCTCTCAATAATAACCTTAAATATTAATGGTCTAAACTCCCCACTCAAAAAACAGAAACTGGGATAATGGATTAGGAAACAGAATCCATCTATATGCTGTCTACAAGAAACCCATCTCACCCTCAAGTACAGACACCAACTTAAAGTGAAAGGATGGAAAAAAGTATTCCAAGCAAATGGTATGAAAAAGCATTCAGGAATTGCTATTCTAATACCAGACAAAGTATACTTCAGAGTAAAGTCAATCAGAAGAGACAAAGAGGGCCATTACATCCTTATTGAATGAAAAATTAACCAGGAAGACTTCACAATCTTAAATGTTTATGCACCAATCTCTGGTGCACTGAATTATATAAACATAATTCTGCATGTCCTCAAGGCACAGATTAATCCCAGCACACTAATAGCGGGGAACAAAAATCATACAGTCATATCAATTGATGCAGAGATAGCCTTTGACAAGATGCAGCATCCCTTCATGTTTAAAGTTCTAGAGGGAATTGGACTTAAAGGAACGTGCCTCAATATAATCAAAGCCATATATAATAAACCCACAGCCAACATCATCCTAAATCGAGAAAAAATAGAAGTATTCCCCTTAAAGGCAGGAACCTGTCAACCTGCCCCCTATCACCTCTCCTCTTCAATATAGCTAGGGCAATATAGCAAAAAAAGGAAATTAAAGGAGTACTAATTGGAAAAGAGGAAGTCATACTATCCATTTCTCCAGATGATTTGTTAGTTTACCTGAGGGATGCTAAAAACTCCACCAGGAAACTCTGAGAAACTATTAAAAGTTTCAGTAAAGTGGCAGGATACAAAATTATCCTAGAAAAATCAGCAGCCTTTGTTTACACCAACAACAAGCAACTGGACAAGGAATATAAGGAGACCTTCCCACTCACAATAGCCTCAAAAAAATACCTGGGAACAAACCTAACCAAAGACACCAAAGATCTCTACGACAAAAATTTTAAACCCCTGAAGAAGGAGATTGAAGATGGCATCAAAAAGTAGAAAACCTCCCATGCTCATGGGTTGAAAGAACATTTTCTTTTTTTTAAATAGATTTTGGTTTTTTTGAAATTTTAATTATTTCTGTATGTGTATGAATGTACTGTCTGCATGTAGGTTTGTGCGTCCGTGTCGTGCAATGCCATGGAGGTCAGAAGAGGGTCTCAGATTCCCCTGGAATTGGAGTTCTCCTGGAATTGGAGTTACAGATGGTTCTTAGCCGCCATGTGGGTGCTGGGGATTGAACCCGGGTCCTCTGCAAGAGCAGTCGGTGCTCTTAACTGCTAGGCTATCTCTCCAGCCCGAAAGAGCATTTTCAAAAGCCCTCCCACAGCCCAATTTTTAATAGCCATTGATAGATGGACAATGTGCTTCTTAAATGTGATGTTTTCAGGGCTAGAGAAACAGCTCAGTGTTTCTCTGCAACAGCCTGCTCTTGCAGAGGACATATGTTCAATTCTCAGCACCCACTTGACAGCTAACAACCATCTGAAACTCCAGTTCCAAGTGATCCAACTCATCTTCTGATCTCTGTGCACCTACATGCAGGCAATACACTCAAATATTAAAAATTAAAAAAAGAACCTTTAATCCCAGCAATTGGGAGGCAGAGGCAGGCATATCTCTGTGAGTTCAAGGCCAGCCTAGTCTACACAGGGAGTTCCAGGCCAGCTGGGGTTACAGGGAAACCCTATCTCAAAAAGACCAAAAAAAAAAAAAAAATTAAATAAAATTTAAAAAAATGATTCCTTGGACTGTTATTGGACTCATTCCAGAAAAAGCTTATTGGCTAGACATGTGTTACTATATATAAAGGGATATTGTAAATTTCTTTAAGAATATTCTGAAATTGAAGGTTTCACTCATCATTGACTTTCAACCCTTGATTTCCTTTTATTTAGCATGGCTTGCTGTGCTCAAAGTATCCCCCTCATCTCCATTGCTTTTGCACTTTAGAGGTGAAGAGAGTTATAAACACAGCTCCTTGTGTCCCAGGGTCCAATGGAGGGAGTGGCAAGATGTGGCTAGCTGGAGGCGTCTCCGATACTTTTTTTTTTTTAACATTTTTTTATTGATGCTTTGTGCATTTCATACATCATTTTCCAATTCAGTTCAGGCATATTTCTCTTTCCCTTCCCCCCCACCCCCACCCCAACCGAGATCATGCATTCTGCCATAACTGTCCTGCATATTTCTCTCAGTTTTATTTTTTTTTCATTTTTTAGCTATAAGTGATAATCCATGAGTACAAGCATCCTTCATGTAAAACCAATTTGCAGGCTGTTGTGCCGAAACCCCCACAGCCCCACCTTCCAGCGTGTGGTGAGGGGTTGTATGTTCAATCAGGTTGATCAAATGAGGGTCCAGACTACATTGCTGTAGTTTCACCATTCACCCCAATCGCAGCCCTTACATTCTACCACGCCCCCTCTTCTGCAGATTATTCCCTCTTTTCTTATAGGATCCTGGGGTGTGTGTGATAAAAGTTGGGGCTTATGAGATGCATATTCATTGCCGTCATCCAATGACAAGGCTGGTGCTTAGCAGAGAATAGCATTTAAAATGCACAAAGAGTTGAACATTCTATAGACAAGACAAGGTTTGCCATATTCCTACCTTGCCCCTTCAGCGCACTGGAAAGAGAGCTCAGTTGTGCCGGGCGTGGTGGCGCACGCCTTTAATCCTAGCACTTGGGAGGCAGAGGCAGGCGGATCTTTTGAGTTCAAGGCCAGCCTGTCTACAGAGTGATGTTCCAGGACAGCTGGGGGCTACAGGTGACCCTTCTCCCAAGACCAAAAAAAAAAAAAAAAAAACAAAAAAGAGAGAGAGCTCAGTTGCATGTAGGAAATAAAGGCCACACCCACACCAGCCTCTTTTTATTTAACTTTTGCTAATTCCTACCACTTTGGGGTTTAAATAAATGAAGAGAAGCATTACAACACCAATAGCCCATTATTGTATTTTAACCACTTGCCACTCTTCATGCTGTTGCTGAAATGTTCCTGTTAATGTGTTACAAAAGCACATATATTAACGTTTCTTTTTTTTTTACAGTGGTGTATTGAACCCAAGCCCTCAGTACTGGATACAGAGTTCTACCACTGAGCTATCTCTCTGTCTCCCCAGAAGCATTTCATTAATGCGAACTTCATGTTCCTTTAACATCTTGTGGTCCTCCCGAGCCTGACACTTGGCACTCCAGCCTGGAGGAGGAAACACCTTAAAGCTGCTGATGTCTTTCAGTCCACCAACCTCTCCTGCTGCTTGAAATGATGATCTGGCAGGCAGGAGTCATTAGCTGCTAATCTCAGATAAGCATCTGGATGACAAGGCATAACAGACATTTAGAAAAGGCTACTTTTTCTAGGAAATAATTCTTTAAGGATTAGACTTGGAACTCAGGGTTAAAAAAAGCAAGGAGCAAGGCAAGTCCATTTCCAGGAAAGAAGAATCTGGCTATCTTTCTAGTCCTGGCCAAAGCAACACAGCTTGAGGATGGGGATGAAGCCATCACTCTGCCTCCCTCCAGCTGGGTTCCCATGCTGCCATCTCTGTAAGCAAGAGCTGCTAATGAGAAAACCCATTAGCAGGGCTTCCCTTGGAATGTTGGGGGCTTCAACAGTCCTGTTATCCATTTTTACCATTCACTCTGTGCCAGAGCTCAGGGAGGCAGCCAAATGGACCAGCCCACTTTGCTGTACCCACTCATTTGACTTATTAGCAGGATGGTAATTATGCTATGAAGGGAAGAAGGGCAATGAGTGGGAAGAAAAGGAAGTGATTTGTTGGCAGTGGAATGACAGCCCTGGCACTTCTGCATGCATGAAGGCAGACAGGAGGAGGAGGTGGAAGGTGCACAGTAATCCATAGTCAAGGCTGAGCATCTTATTCACCTTTTTTTAGAAACTTGGCTTGCAGAGAATTGCCTCGTAATCAGACCATCCACCTACTCAGGCATATGACATAGCTTCCCTGCATCAGGGTCCAAATAAATCCTCTTTTAACAAAGAGTGTGTACTCACTTGTGGGTGCTTTGTGGAGAGCGTTTTAGTTGCCTGTTGTTTTAAACTAGTTTAATGGTGTCTCTTTCAAAAGATTTAAGATAAAGTTTATGTGAAAGCTAGAGAAGAGACAGGGAAGGCTTTTCTAGGAGCTGGGGCGACATATAGAAAATGAGGAGAATTCCTCACAGGGTCATTAAGAAACAGTGCTGAGGGTTTGTTATGTCAGGAGTTGTTGTTCTATGGCATGGCAGCAAATCAGGGGGGGGAAATTCCATGATTCTTTACAATTTCATATGAGGAGATGAAATACTTGAGTGAATTAAGATATAATATTAGTAAAAATTATACAGTCATCACACTCCTAAGAAAAGGTCCCTGGGACTAAATAGTGATCATCTGCTCCAATTTTACATTGGTCACTCACTCTGTACTTTATTCCTTGGGAGTCTGGGGGGCTCTGTGGGTCATATGGAGTGAATTTTACTTCATTCTTGTGCTGGATAGCTTCAATTGTCAACTTGATACATCTGGTTGGAAGGAAGCTCAGTTGAAGAATTTCCTCCATTGAATTGGCCTGTGGCCATATCTGTGGGGCATTTTCTTGATTGAAGAGTGATGTGGGAGGGTCCAAACTATTGTGGGCAGTGCCACCTGTGGGCAGGTAGACCTTTGTTATGTGAGAAAACTGGCTGATTACAGGTCAGGGGAAAAGTCAATAAGCAGTGTTCCCCCATGGTCTGTGCTCTTGGTTACTACCATGGCAACCCTGGGATGATGAACTGCAAGCTGGGAGGTGAAATAAGCCCTTCCTTTCTGGAGTTGGTTTGGGTCAGTGTTTTTATCACAGCAACAGAAAGAAACTAGGATATGTTTTTCATGGTGATACATAGTAAAAACAATTCAGAATATAGGCATCACATCTAAAGTCCATGATGTCCACTTTGAATCCCATTGCTTTTCACTTGAGTATCACAGAAGATCACATGTTACCAAAAGCCACAATGAATCTCAAGTGTAAGGCTGTAGTATATTCTGCAAACTGGAAATAGTAGCACCTGGAAAAAATGGGTACTCATATATGAGAAAATATGTGGCTAGATGAATGGATGAATTTTGAATGGGAAAGTTCGTAAGAAATGAGCTAAGTTTAGTCAAACTTAGGGTCGATTTTTGAGTAATATCAGAGCTCACATCATTTCAACCATTAATCCATTAACATTGTCCAGATACTAGAAAAGGCCATAAGGAATTCAGTGTAAATTCTGGAGAGTTTTATCTGTGGATTTTAGTGTCCACAATAGCAAAGAGAAATGATGTTGTCTACAACCCAATACTCAGGAGCAAATGAAATGATGAATTATGAAAAACTTTCAAACACTGAGCAAACAACAATTTTGATGAGTTTATTAAACATTATTTTGGTAATACTTTCTGATTATAACCCCTTTATATTGTGGTATCTTGGACAGTTTCTTCAGAAAAGCTATTATTCAACCTATAGAAGTGTATAAATGCATTTTGAATTTAACATACCACTGAGAAAATAAGAGAAGTACAAGTTATATGCTGTTTTGGTCAGCTCCTGGGTTCAAGACACTTGTTTACAGGGCTCCTTCATGCCATGGGGTAGTAGAAAAACTTAGGAGAATGCAAAGCAAATGTTCAGAATCATGGGACATTTCCATTTTTTTATTTTAGTTTAATGATTATTGTCCAAAGACTGGGGATCAATTTGTGCCAAACTTTTTGCTTTTTTGATGGTTCTTAGGACATCAGACACAACAGAGCCCAAGTGGAACTTCTACAGATACATGTTGCTAATGGTGCAATTTCCTTACTATGTTTTTACTCCCATGAATATCTCCCCAAATTGACTGCATGTTGTCAAGTAAAAGTACCAGGTCTTCCTCGTACATTTGTTCCTAAATGAGGCTATCACACTTACATCTTTGCTGACATGCAACCTGGATTCTTCTATATACATAAACATCAAACATGACTGCTTTGAAATCTCATTTACATATCAGATCATCCTCCAAAGCACATACTTTTGTTTTCAATTCTGAACGTTCTCATTTGAGTCCTGCTTGCTCTCTATCCTGTAATCTCAGAAGTATACCAGAAAACAAATTTCTTCCTTTACTAATTTCCCCAAATGAGATCTCACCCACCATAAAAATATGCAAGAATATATATGAAAACAGTTGGAAGGAGAATTGAGGGACATAACGAGAAAATACTTGAGCCCAAGAAAACAAAATAAATGAATGTTAGTCTTTTTCTCCCAAACTCCTTTCTGTTCTCTCTGACACAATGAACACCTCTCCTGGACCGTTGCATGTAAGTCCTTGCCTCCATCCATTGGGACTTCCTCTGACTTCATTTTTCCACACCCAAGCCAGGGTTATAAACAAATTTTTTCTCCATCTTACATAAAATCTGATGGCCTCTCTGTAGCTCTTTCTATGATAAGCACAGCAGCTCAGGTATTCACTTTCATTAAGTATCAATGAAGATATTTGTTCGAACCAAAGTCAATTTTCCCACTCAGTTGGAATTCAGGTGTGAGCTGTTAAAGTATTTGTCACACCTCAATAGTTGTAGGGTCACAAGGAATCACATTCCTCATCCTGTCTCACCTTCCATGTTTACCTACTACTGTCTTATATTGGTAATTAATTATTTGTAGCAAGTGCTAACTGAAACTTCAGTATCTTAACATTCTATCTAAAGCCTGGGAAATTATAAATATATATTTCATATAGGTAAATACAAATTAATGTTTAAACTACCTTAGAAGCAACCTCCTCTAAAACATTTCTCCTATCACTGAGCAGTGCCATTTCTTTTCAAAGACAAATTGAAGTGCTTCTGTTACACCTGTGTCGCCTACAGTCTCTATTATCATTCATGTTTTAACATTGTGATCATTATCTTCTCATTTCTGAATCTTCATCTTCAGATACCATGTATAATCTTTGAAATGTTAGCTAACTCCTGAATTGATGAAGGAACAAATGAATGAAGTGATGAATGAATGATATTATCAATGGCAGTTCCTTTCCCTGTTCCTATAATAACCTCAGTTATAAAAGGATATAAAATCAGAACCCAACAAATACAACATCCTCTTTGTTTTCCTTTTTGCTCCATTTAAAAAAAATTGCCACAGCTTTGACAGCAACTGGATCTGTTGGTTACAAACACTATGACGTGTTTGGCCCTTGAATCCTATACATTATGGCATATGCAAAGAAGTCATAATTTCAAGATGATAGTTTGAATGGAAACAGATGGTATTTCAGTAGTGGCACACATAGATTCTTGCATCTTGCAGGTCATGTTCCCCAGCCCTTCCCCTTGGGAAAATATTACATTTGCCATATTTCTTTCCCCACCTCCCTCTCCCCACCCCTCTGCCCATATGTTTCATAATGAGGGCACTTAAAATATCATAGAATTGGCCTGTCCTCATGATATTTAAAATATGAGATGTGACAATATCTCAAACATATTTCCAACACATGGCTTACTAGGAAGAAGAAAAAAGCAATGGAAAGAAGTTCACACTGAGTTATTTTGAGGGGAGGTCGGTGAGAAGAGAAGGAGTCTTGCTAGGGATTTCAGATAACATAAAAACTGGCTGCTCTGGCATAATGCAGGAAAGATGGTGTTTGACAAATGTGCCATGGATGTTTTTGGGAAACAGACTATCAGTCGTGAAATATATATTTTAATTTATAGAAGCAAAAGGCCTGGGCCACCCAAAGAGTTTGGTTATTCGTTCTTCAGTCTGCAGAGCATTTGAGAGAAAGGTCACCCATCTGCTTCTCTGGGTATGATTCTGCTTTGCTGGGATCATCTACTGAAGGGCCAGCCTCAGGGGAGACTTGGCTGGGCTTAGCTGTGCTGGCGGCAGGTGAAATATCAAATGAGGAGAGGATAAATAATAAATGAGCCCATTTTTCACATTTGGATGGAGCAAAATGTTAATAGAGTTAAGGAAGGTGCAGATTCCCTCATTGCAAACAGAAAGGCTGGATTATTTCAGAACTGGCCACAGTCTCCAAAGGCCTTGGTATTTCTCTTCCTGAGAATGTGGTAGAGTGGTCTATCTTTAAAGTTCTGTATATTTCATCATTTACACATGTTTTGTTATTGTTTTGTTTTACTTCTGATTGTGTTTGGGATAAGCTTGGTAGACATATGTCATAATCACTTTTCACATTGTCTATTTCTGGAGAAATAGATCCTCCATATGCTTATATAGAGGGGAATGGGTGCTTTAGGTGTATGTTATCTGTACAGTGAATATGGATAATAAACTGAAGATGAAACTTTACAATCATCCTAAAAATAAAGCATAAAACTAACAGATCATCAAGCTTTCAGCAAGTCTCTGTCTACACCATCAGACCTGGGCCTGTCTTCACACTCTCTTCTTCCATTTGCTCCACATGGGTATTGAAAGGGAAGATGAGACCCCTAGAGAATTGTTCTACAATGTAAGTGGCTGATACAGTAGCCTTAGAACTATTTTTCACTTTATTTTTCCTCTCTGTCCCTTGAAGTATCTATAGTAAAAAAGGCATGTGGTTCTTTGGTTCTGCAAGTAACCACCACTCCCTTAGAACAGGAATCTTGCGAAGGCAACTCATGTTCTTGATTTGAACCAAAGGAACATCTCTTAGACAACCTACTGATAGTGTGAGGTAATATTGCTGGCTTCTAGGTCCAGAGGAAAGAGTTCCTTTGGAGACATAAGACATCCAGTGTGATGTGTTGCAGTTCATTATGACTACTTACAAGTGTAGCTGATGAGAAAAAATCTATAAAACATATCTCTTCTGTAATCAAGCTAACACTGCCTCAACAGAAAATTAGTAGGGGGAGAAAAAACAACAACAAGAGATCAACCAATTTGGTCAGTATGCACCTGAAGAAACAGCCTTGGTTTTCTTTCACGTTGCAGTCCAAATTCTCTTCACCTTC
The DNA here is from genome assembly GCA_009823505.1 of Rhizomys pruinosus. Lineage (NCBI taxonomy): Eukaryota > Metazoa > Chordata > Mammalia > Rodentia > Spalacidae > Rhizomys > Rhizomys pruinosus. The sequence continues at coordinate 587,686 of VZQC01000974.1, read as the reverse complement.
TCATTTCTAGTGATAGCAACATCATCACTCGGCTACCCAGGCTCAAATCTGCCTTTTAAATAACCTTATGTATCTCATATAAATTTTCTCTTTGCACATTTCACAGTCACTGCTTTATTTCAGCCTCTCATTTCTGACTCCTGGTTGGCTACTTCCAAATTACTTTGCATATTTTATCCACACAAATGCCAGACTGATGTTTCAAAGTTATCAATATGTTTGTGGATTTTTTTTTACTGCAATTGGATCATTTTCCATTCCTTGCTTATGAAGTTTAAATACTGTCATTCTAATTGACCATTTCCATAATATATTGTTTCTAACATCTACAGAACTGAACAGTTCATCCTCTATCCTTCAAAATATTTGACTTATTTTGTCACCTGGCACTGCAAAGAAGTCCTATGTCTGTCCCAGCATCATCTCATATTCTGATGAGCAGCATAAGGATGAATAGAGTAGAAGGTATTATGAAGGAGAATTCACACTCACATTACATTTATTATAGTATATTGCCTTAATTTTTCTGCATTATTATCAGGGATCATTACTAATATCTTACTGTGTCTAATGTAAAATTTGTGACTTATCAGTTAGTCATATAGAGAAAGCTTTATAAGCACACATATACACACAGATTGAAGGAGATAGATTGATCCATCTGTGGTATCATATATCCACAAGGATCTAAGAATATATTTCAAGCGAATAAGACTAGACTACCGCATTAATATTCCAAGCAACATGTGATCACTTACAGAATTAATTGTTTGTTTTAAATGCTGCCTGGAAATGAGATTAATTGCTCTGGTTAAATTAACCTGCATAGCAAAAAGGTAAGTCTCCAAATACAGGAGGGGAAGTGGAATAAGCTCATAAATTAAACATTCTGAAAAAGAAACATTGCTTTCTAGTGAAGATATCCCAACTTACTGCCAGGATCCATCTCTGTTTAAATCTTGGACATCTGTCAAGAGCAGTATAGGTTTCACTTTGACAGCTGCAGAAACCAGTCTAAGCATCACTCTTCAGGTTGATCTATGTTCTGATTTCCATGGGATGTCAAATGCAATGGTATTGCAGAATTCAACCAGCACAGGGCTCACAGGGCTTTGGTTTACTGTATAATAATGTTGAAGGAAGGCAGTTAAAGAGCACAGAAAAGATTGTTTACAGCATTCAAAGGCAGCCAAACAGGTATGGCTTGAGGTTAGTTCACAGAAGAGCCATGGGTTAGTGCATTTTTTTAAATTAAACACAGTTTACTTTTTTACCTAAAGACCCAAGTCTGCCTATTCAAGATAGAACAAAGCATTTTTTTTTCCTATTTTCTTAAGCCCGATGAGCTGTTGCAGATTCTCAAACATTCCTGTTTGTTGACAATAGTTTTGAAGATTAATGGTCAACACATTTGTAGAATGTCCATCATTTGAGGTTTCACTATTTTTTTAGGTTGAGTTTATAAGCTTTTGAGATAAAGATCATAGAAGAAACCTGTGGCATCTACCTCATTGTATCCAGATACACGCTATTTTTTATTTCAGTGCCTTATCAGAACACGAGTGTGTGCCATCTTCACAACTATCAATTTCCATGCCTCACACTTTCCTGACTCTTCTCCTCACTTTCTCTGTCTCAAAATATCAAGGATATGTGCTGTCCGTACTATGCCGCTGTCCTATTGTGTCATGAGTATCTGCTTTCTCCATGACTCCCCTGCTCTGATCATATCAAGGGTACATGCTATCTCCATGACTTCTATTCCTCACCATGTCAAGGGACCTTGCAATCTTCCGTGTCTCATCATATCAATGGTATATGTATTCTCCATAATGCCTCTGCAATGGAATATCAAGAGTACACATCCTCATGAATTTCCTATCCCATCATATCAAAGATTCATACAATCTTCATGACTTTCTCTCCTCTTCACATCAAGAGTACCATGACTTTCCTGCTCCCATAATGTCAAGATACACATTATGTCCATAACGCCCTTCTTTCCATCATATGAAAGTACATCCTCTCTCCATGACTTCACTCATCCCATAATATCAGACTACATGATATCTCCATGACCTTCTTGCTCTCATGGTATCAAGGCACATTCTTTCTCCTTTGCTTAAAGGTCCCTTCTTATCAATGGTGCATGCCTTGCCTATGATTTCCTTAAGAATACTAATTTTAGCAACCTGGCTAAGGTAAAGGTTGCCAGTTTCCCCACTTGGAAATTCCTCTGGTTCACTGCTTTCCATTCTGTCCTTTCAGATGGAAATTACTCTAAGCACCACATGTCTTTCAAAGTGGGATATATGCATAAATTATGTCAAATTATTCTACATAAAAATTGTTATTTACAGCTCTTTATTATTTAGTTACTTATCATCAGTATACATAAACATTGTTTCATGTATATTTGCTTCCTATTTTTGTTGTAATATAGCACTGTATGATATCTGTGATCTCCCTGTTCCAGCTTGCCCATTAGAAACTCTGTCAGTTGTCTTTTGAAAACTTCTGGCATCTCTCTATCATTATGCATTCCACTGTTGTATATCTAATTATTTATTTTAGCTATCTTCTACTTTCTGTTATTAAAATATTTTCTAGGACTGGAGAGATGGCCTAGTGGTTAAGAGCACCGACCGCTCTGGCAGAGGACCTGGGTTCGNTTTGGAGTTACTCTTTCTTTCTTTTGGTTAGCTGGGCCAAAGTTCTGTCTATCTTGTTTATCTTCTCAAAGAATCAGGTCTTGGATTAATTGATTCTTGGTATTGTTTTCTTTGTTTCTATTTCATTAATCTCTGCTTTGATTTTTGTTATTTCTTCTTGTCTGTTGAGTTTGGGTTTCATTTGTTGTCTGTTAAGTGTCTTGAGTTGCAATATTAAGACATTTCCTTGTGCTCTTTCTGGTTTTTTTTTATGTAGGCACTTAGAGATATAAATTTCCCTCTTAGGACTCCTTTTAAAGTGTCCCAGAGATTTTGTTGTGTTGTATTGTCATTTTTGTTTAATTCCAAGAATACTTTTATTTCTCTCCTAATTTATCCCTTGACCCATTCATTAATCTGGATTGTGTTGTTTAATCTCCATGATATCATGTAATTCCTAGGGCTTCTTTTGGTGTTGATATTAAGCTTTATTGAATTGTGGTCTGAGAGAATGCGTGAAATTACTTAATTTGTTTTGTATTTGTTGAAGTTCATTCTGTGTCTTAGCATGTGGTCAATTTTGGAGAAAGATCCATGGGGTGCTGAATAGAAAGTATATTCTTTGGTGCTTGGGTGGAATATCAGTAGATATCTTTCAGGTCCATTCGGTGTATTGTGTTGTTAAATTCAGATGTCTGTTTATTATTTGTCCTGTTCACCTCTCTAACGGACACATTGGGGTATTGAATTCCCCTATACTATGAGCATGTTGGGATTAATCTGTGCCTTAAAGTCCTGTAGTGGTGTATTTATGAAGTTTGGTGCATATATATATATATATATATATTCATGATTGTGATATCTTCTTGGTTAATTTTTCCTTTAATAAGAATGAAATGACCCTATTTTTTCTGATATTAGAATAGCAACTCTTGCTTGCTTCTTAGTGCCATTTTCTTGGAATAGTTTTTCACCCTTTTGCCTTAAGATAGTGCCTGTCCTTATAGGTGAGATGAGTTTCTTGCAGACAACAAAAAGATGGATTTTGTTTCTTAATCCATTCTACTAGTCTCTTGATTGGGAAGTTCAGTTTGTTGGTACTTAAAGTTATTATTGAGAGATGTATACTGCTTCCCATCATTTTAGTTTCTGTTTGGTTTAGTTCTGTTTCTTGTTCTAGGTTACTATTTCCACAGTTATACCTTCTTTAAATACTTTCTGTTACTGCTTTGTTATAGTTGTTCCTTTCTTCTGCTCCTTGTATTGCTTCAAGTATTCTTTGAAGTGCTGGTTTTCTGGAAATTATTTCTTTCATTGTATTTATGTCATGGGATATTTTTCTTTCTCATTCTATAACAGATATTTTGCTGGGTAAAGTATCCTGGGTTGGAATCTATAGTCATTTAGACCTGGGAATACTTTAGTCCAAGCTCTTCTGGCTTTCATAGTTTCCATTGAAAAGTCATCTGTAATTCTGATTTTTTTCTTTATATGTGACTTGTTTTTCTTTTTCAGCTTTCAGTATTTTCTGTTTTGAACATTACATATTAAAATTTTTTTATTGTTATTAAACTTTTCCCACACATCATACATCATTTCTCAATCAAATTTAGAGTCACTTCCCTTTCCATGCCCCCCACCCCACCTGAGTTCCTGCACTCTGCCATACATGTCTTGCATCTTTTTCTGAGTCTTTCTAGAGTTTNTAGGAAGAATCATTTTTTTTTATTTTAGTTTAATGATTATTGTCCAAAGACTGGGGATCAATTTGTGCCAAACTTTTTGCTTTTTTGATGGTTCTTAGGACATCAGACACAACAGAGCCCAAGTGGAACTTCTACAGATACATGTTGCTAATGGTGCAATTTCCTTACTATGTTTTTACTCCCATGAATATCTCCCCAAATTGACTGCATGTTGTCAAGTAAAAGTACCAGGTCTTCCTCGTACATTTGTTCCTAAACGAGGCTATCACACTTACATCTTTGCTGACATGCAACCTGGATTCTTCTATATACATAAACATCAAACATGACTGCTTTGAAATCTCATTTACATATCAGATCATCCTCCAAAGCACATACTTTGTTTTCAATTCTGAACGTTCTCATTTGAGTCCTGCTTGCTCTCTATCCTGTAATCTCAGAAGTATACCAGAAAACAAATTTCTTCCTTTACTAATTTCCCCAAATGAGATCTCACCCACCATAAAAATATGCAAGAATATATATGAAAACAGTTGGAAGGAGAATTGAGGGACATAACGAGAAAATACTTGAGCCCAAGAAAACAAAATAAATGAATGTTAGTCTTTTTCTCCCAAACTCCTTTCTGTTCTCTCTGACACAATGAACACCTCTCCTGGACCGTTGCATGTAAGTCCTTGCCTCCATCCATTGGGACTTCCTCTGACTTCATTTTTCCACACCCAAGCCAGGGTTATAAACAAATTTTTTCTCCATCTTACATAAAATCTGATGGCCTCTCTGTAGCTCTTTCTATGATAAGCACAGCAGCTCAGGTATTCACTTTCATTAAGTATCAATGAAGATATTTGTTCGAACCAAAGTCAATTTTCCCACTCAGTTGGAATTCAGGTGTGAGCTGTTAAAGTATTTGTCACACCTCAATAGTTGTAGGGTCACAAGGAATCACATTCCTCATCCTGTCTCACCTTCCATGTTTACCTACTACTGTCTTATAGTGGTAATTAATTATTTGTAGCAAGTGCTAACTGAAACTTCAGTATCTTAACATTCTATCTAAAGCCTGGGAAATTATAAATATATATTTCATATAGGTAAATACAAATTAATGTTTAAACTACCTTAGAAGCAACCTCCTCTAAAACATTTCTCCTATCACTGAGCAGTGCCATTTCTTTTCAAAGACAAATTGAAGTGCTTCTGTTACACCTGTGTCGCTACGTCTCTATTATCATTCATGTTTTAACATTGTGATCATTATCTTCTCATTTCTGAATCTTCATCTTCAGATACCATGTATAATCTTTGAAATGTTAGCTAACTCCTGAATTGATGAAGGAACAAATGAATGAAGTGATGAATGAATGATATTATCAATGGCAGTTCCTTTCCCTGTTCCTATAATAACCTCAGTTATAAAAGGATATAAAATCAGAACCCAACAAATACAACATCCTCTTTGTTTTCCTTTTTGCTCCATTTAAAAAAAATTGCCACAGCTTTGACAGCAACTGGATCTGTTGGTTACAAACACTATGACGTGTTTGGCCCTTGAATCCTATACATTATGGCATATGCAAAGAAGTCATAATTTCAAGATGATAGTTTGAATGGAAACAGATGGTATTTCAGTAGTGGCACACATAGATTCTTGCATCTTGCAGGTCATGTTCCCCAGCCCTTCCCCTAAATTACATTTCCATTTTCTTTCCCCCACCTCTCCCCACCCCTCTGCCCATATGTTTCATAATGAGGGCACTTAAAATATCATAGAATTGGCCTGTCCTCATGATATTTAAAATATGAGATGTGACAATATCTCAAACATATTTCCAACACATGGCTTACTAGGAAGAAGAAAAAAGCAATGGAAAGAAGTTCACACTGAGTTATTTTGAGGGGAGGTCGGTGAGAAGAGAAGGAGTCTTGCTAGGGATTTCAGATAACATAAAAACTGGCTGCTCTGGCATAATGCAGGAAAGATGGTGTTTGACAAATGTGCCATGGATGTTTTTGGGAAACAGACTATCAGTCGTGAAATATATATTTTAATTTATAGAAGCAAAAGGCCTGGGCCACCCAAAGAGTTTGGCTATTCGTTCTTCAGTCTGCAGAGCATTTGAGAGAAAGGTCACCCATCTGCTTCTCTGGGTATGATTCTGCTTTGCTGGGATCATCTACTGAAGGGCCAGCCTCAGGGGAGACTTGGCTGGGCTTAGCTGTGCTGGCGGCAGGTGAAATATCAAATGAGGAGAGGATAAATAATAAATGAGCCCATTTTTCACATTTGGATGGAGCAAAATGTTAATAGAGTTAAGGAAGGTGCAGATTCCCTCATTGCAAACAGAAAGGCTGGATTATTTCAGAACTGGCCACAGTCTCCAAAGGCCTTGGTATTTCTCTTCCTGAGAATGATGGTAGAGTGGTCTATCTTTAAAGTTCTGTATATTTCATCATTTACACATGTTTGTTTTGTTTTGTTTACTTCTGATTGTGTTTGGGATAAGCTTGGTAGACATATGTCATAATCACTTTTCACATTGTCTATTTCTGGAGAAATAGATCCTCCATATGCTTATATAGAGGGGAATGGGTGCTTTAGGTGTATGTTATCTGTACAGTGAATATGGATAATAAACTGAAGATGAAACTTTACAATCATCCTAAAAATAAAGCATAAAACTAACAGACCATCAAGCTCTCAGCAAGTCTCTGTCTACACCATCAGACCTGGGCCTGTCTTCACACTCTCTTCTTCCATTTGCTCCACATGGGTATTGAAAGGGAAGATGAGACCCCTAGAGAATTGTTCTACAATGTAAGTGGCTGATACAGTAGCCTTAGAACTATTTTTCACTTTATGTTTCCTCTCTGTCCCTTGAAGTATCTATAGTAAAAAAGGCATGTGGTTCTTTGGTTCTGCAAGTAACCACCACTCCCTTAGAACAGGAATCTTGCGAAGGCAACTCATGTTCTTGATTTGAACCAAAGGAACATCTCTTAAACATTTTATTATTTTTTTAATTTATTTTATTATTCTGTAATGTGTATGAATGTACTGTCTGCATGAAGTCTGTGCACCCGTGTCGTGCAATGCCGCGGAGGTCAGAAGAGGTCTCGGATTCCCCTGGAACTGGGTCCTGGAATGGAGTCAACGGCTCTCGCCGCCATGTGGGTGCTGGGGATCGAACCCGGGTCTCTGTAAGAGCGTGGCGCTCTAACCGCTAGGCCATCTCTCCAGCCCAGGACATCTCTTAGACAACCTACTGATAGTGTGAGGTAATATTGCTGGCTTCTAGGTCCAGAGGAAAGAGTTCCTTTGGAGACATAAGACATCCAGTGTGATGTGTTGCAGTTCATTATGACTACTTACAAGTGTAGCTGATGAGAAAAAATCTATAAAACATATCTCTTCTGTAATCAAGCTAACACTGCCTCAACAGAAAATTAGTAGGGGGAGAAAAAACAACAACAACAGATCAACCAATTTGGTCAGTATGCACCTGAAGAAACAGCCTTGGTTTTCTTTCACGTTGCAGTCCAAATTCTCTTCACCTTCTCATTTCTAGTGATAGCAACATCATCACTCAGCTACCCAGGCTCAAATCTGCCTTTTAAATAACCTTATGTATCTCATATAAATTTTCTCTTTGCACATTTCACAGTCACTGCTTTATTTCAGCCTCTCATTTCTGACTCCTGGTTGGCTACTTCCAAATTACTTTGCATATTTTATCCACACAAATGCCAGACTGATGTTTCAAAGTTATCAATATGTTTGTGGATTTTTTTTTACTGCAATTGGATCATTTTCCATTCCTTGCTAATGAAGTTTAAATACTGTCATTCTAATTGACCATTTCCATAATATATTGTTTCTAACATCTACAGAACTGAAGAGTTCATCCTCTATCCTTCAAAATATTTGACTTATTTTGTCACCTGGCACTGCAAAGAAGTCCTATGTCTGTCCCAGCATCATCTCATATTCTGATGAGCAGCATAAGGATGAATAGAGTAGAAGGTATTATGAAGGAGAATTCACACTCACATTACATTTATTATAGTATATGCCTTAATTTTTCTGCATTATTATCAGGGATCATTACTAATATCTTACTGTGTCTAATGTAAAATTTGTGACTTATCAGTTAGTCATATAGAGAAAGCTTTATAAGCACACATATACACACAGATTGAAGGAGATAGATTGATCCATCTGTGGTATCATATATCCACAAGGATCTAAGAATATATTTCAAGCGAATAAGACTAGACTACCGCATTAATATTCCAAGCAACATGTGATCACTTACAGAATTAATTGTTTGTTTTAAATGCTGCCTGGAAATGAGATTAATTGCTCTGGTTAAATTAACCTGCATAGCAAAAAGGTAAGTCTCCAAATACAGGAGGGGAAGTGGAATAAGCTCATAAATTAAACATTCTGAAAAAGAAACATTGCTTTCTAGTGAAGATATCCCAACTTACTGCCAGGATCCATCTCTGTTTAAATCTTGGACATCTGTCAAGAGCAGTATAGGTTTCACTTTGACAGCTGCAGAAACCAGTCTAAGCATCACTCTTCAGGTTGATCTATGCTCTGATTTCCATGGGATGTCAAATGCAATGGTATTGCAGAATTCAACCAGCACAGGGCTCACAGGGCTTTGGTTTACTGTATAATAATGTTGAAGGAAGGCAGTTAAAGAGCACAGAAAAGATTGTTTACAGCATTCAAAGGCAGCCAAACAGGTATGGCTTGAGGTTAGTTCACAGAAGAGCCATGGGTTAGTGCATTTTTTTAAATTAAACACAGTTTACTTTTTTACCTAAAGACCCAAGTCTGCCTATTCAAGATAGAACAAAGCATTTTTTTTTCCTATTTTCTTAAGCCCGATGAGCTGTTGCAGATTCTCAAACATTCCTGTTTGTTGACAATAGTTTTGAAGATTAATGGTCAACACATTTGTAGAATGTCCATCATTTGAGGTTTCACTATTTTTTTAGGTTGAGTTTATAAGCTTTTGAGATAAAGATCATAGAAGAAACCTGTGGCATCTACCTCATTGTATCCAGATACACGCTATTTTTTATTTCAGTGCCTTATCAGAACACGAGTGTGTGCCATCTTCACAACTATCAATTTCCATGCCTCACACTTTCCTGACTCTTCTCCTCACTTTCTCTGTCTCAAAATATCAAGGATATGTGCTGTCCGTACGATGCCGCTGTCCTATTGTGTCATGAGTATCTGCTTTCTCCATGACTCCCCTGCTCTGATCATATCAAGGGTACATGCTATCTCCATGACTTCTATTCCTCACCATGTCAAGGGACCTTGCAATCTTCCGTGTCTCATCATATCAATGGTATATGTATTCTCCATAATGCCTCTGCAATGGAATATCAAGAGTACACATCCTCATGAATTTCCTATCCCATCATATCAAAGATTCATACATTCTTCATGACTTTCTCTCCTCTTCACATCAAGAGTACCATGACTTTCCTGCTCCCATAATGTCAAGATACACATTATGTCCATAACGCCCTTCTTTCCATCATATGAAAGTACATCCTCTCTCCATGACTTCACTCATCCCATAATATCAGACTACATGATATCTCCATGACCTTCTTGCTCTCATGGTATCAAGGCACATTCTTTCTCCTTTGCTTAAAGGTCCCTTCTTATCAATGGTGCATGCCTTGCCTATGATTTCCTTAAGAATACTAATTTTAGCAACCTGGCTAAGGTAAAGGTTGCCAGTTTCCCCACTTGGAAATTCCTCTGGTTCACTGCTTTCCATTCTGTCCTTTCAGATGGAAATTACTCTAAGCACCACATGTCTTTCAAAGTGGGATATATGCATAAATTATTCAAATTATTCTACATAAAAATTGTTATTTACAGCTCTTTATTATTTAGTTACTTATCATCAGTATACATAAACATTGTTTCATGTATATTTGCTTCCTATTTTTGTTGTAATATAGCACTGTATGATATCTGTGATCTCCCTGTTCCAGCTTGCCCATTAGAAACTCTGTCAGTTGTCTTTTGAAAACTTCTGGCATCTCTCTATCATTATGCATTCCACTGTTGTATATCTAATTATTTATTTTAGCTATCTTCTACTTTCTGTTATTAAAATATTTTCTAGGACTGGAGAGATGGCCTAGCGGTTAAGAGCACCGACCGCTCTGGCAGAGGACCTGGGTTCGATCCCCAGCACCCACATGGCGGCCGAGAGCCGTCTGAAACTCCAATTCCAGAAGAACTCCAGTTCCAGGGGAGACTGACACCCTCTTCTGACCTCCGCGGCGTTGCACATCACGAGTGCACAGACTTGCATGCAGACAATACATTCATACACATACGGAAATAAATAAAAAATTAAAAAAAATATTTTCTAGATTCATCTTGTACAATTCCTGTCCCAGGTCCAAACTCAGATAGTTCTTTAAGGAGCTGCACTTCCTTTACTTGGAGAACAGTATTGCAAACCAAGATCTGGGTGTTGGATGTGCTTGCTGCTCTTGGTGATGTTCTCTCAACATGCAGGACTGGGTAATACTGAATTGTATGTGCATGCATATGCACAAATATACAGAGTTATAAACATCTCTATCATATTAATATAAATATGAGCTCATAGTGGTGCCACCACCTCTAAAGGAGTGTTGCATTTATCACTCCAGCATCTTGTTCCTTTTATTTATGTGTAGCCTACAATGCCAATAGTGAGAAAGTACCTTGTGCCACCTGCCATCTGCTTAATTATTTAATACCAGTATTATGTGTATTGATTTTAAAATTATTCATTTCTATTCCCACAGGGAAGTTCTTTATCAACGAAAGTGCATTGCTACTCAAAGATCCTTTTGTTAGTGGTCTTACAGAATCCATTGATTTTTAAAACTTAATTAGGTAAACAAGTGTCTTCAACTTATTCCACATTTTTATGTAATTGACTGATATACCAGTTTATAGACATGCTACAATTTGATTACCCATTCATTCTTTTGTCAGAGGGCATCTTATTTGCTGCCTGGTATTTGTTGTTATGGATGTAGTTTCTAGTGACTATTAATGCATAAATATTTGGGGTATAAGGCTTCAAGTCAATAGGGTAAATGCCTACGTGTACAATTATGAGGTTCAGAGCTTGTTTTAGCTTGGTAAGAAACTGACTTTCAAAATTACAGTATAACTATGTGTTCTAATGATCAAAGAATGAGAGCTTTGGCTCTGCACGATTGGCACTGTAATTTTTATTATTAGGCCATTCTAGGTGAGTACTGGTGTCATTTGTTCTTTCAATTTGCCCTTCCCAAAAGGCAACTGATCTGGAGCAGCTTTTCAGGTTCATTTGGCAAATACATGTTTTCTTTAGTGAAGTATATATTTAGATCTTTTGATCTTTTGCTCATTTCAAAATGTGAATCATCAGCCTGGCATGGTGGCACACATCTTTAAACCTAGCACTTGGGAGACAGAAACAGGCAGATCTCTGTGAGTTCAAGGAAAATTGGGGCTATAGGGAGACCCTGTCTCAAAAAGGCCCCAAAATTGTGAATCATTATTAAGTTTTTTTCCCCCTGTATTGAATGTTCATATGTGTGGTCTTTGTACAGGTGTGTTCACATGTGTGTGAGTGTGCAAATATGTGGACATATGCCTGCACATGAGGCCACTCATACACTGAGCCCTAAGATCATCCTCAGGTGTTTTCCTGTCACTCTCCACTTTATTCACTGAGGCAAGGTCTTTTGGTAAATCCAGTGATCACTGATTCCAGCTAATCTAGCTATCCTGGTTGTACTGGGAATATTATGGGTTTTTTTTTCTTCCTTAGTGTTGGGGTTAAAGACAACCACTTCATCATGGCTTTTAGGTGGGTTCCAGGGAGCTGAACTTCAGTTCACATGCCTATACACTAAGTGGTTTATTTACTCATCCATCTCCCTAGTATCCTCCTCATTATGTTTTAAGAAATCCTCATGACTTTCTTCAAAGAATTAGAAAAAATATCCTAAAATTAATATGGAAAAACAAAAGACCCCAGATAGCCAAAATAAGCACAAAGACTAATATAGGGGATATGTCTAGACTTCAATCTTTATTACAGAGCTATAGTCATAAAACAGCATGGTAGTGGCACAAAAATAGACCTGTAGATCAATGGAACAATATTGAAGACTCAAACTTGTGTACATGCAATTTCAGTCACCTGATATTTGATAAAGGGGCCAAGAACACTCAATGGAGGAAAGACAACATCTTCAGCAAATGGTGCTGGCAAAACTGAATCACCACTTGTACAAGAATGAAACTAAACCCCTACCTTTTCCCTAGTACATAGGTCATCAAATGATACCCAAAGGTGGAGAGGGTGTGGAGAAAGGGGAATACTCATTCACTGTTGGTGTGATTATAAACTCATGCAACCCCTAGGGAAAACAATGTGGAGAACTCATAAAAGACTAAAAATGAAACTACCATTTGACCCAATCATACCACTCCTGTGTGTATGCCCAAAAGTCTCATCCTATACCAGAGATAGTTGCACAACCATGTATATTGCTTTTCTCACAATAGCAAAGAGATGGAAGCAACCCAAGTGTCTTTCAACTGATGAGTGGATAATTTAATGTGGTACATTTACACAATGGCGTTCTCTGCAGCAGTAAAGAAAGAAGCCATCATGAAATTTGCAGGTAAATGGATGGAACTAGAAACTGTTATGCTAAATGAAGTAACACAGTCTCAAAAAACAAATGTTGTATATTATCTTTCATTTGTGGATTCTAGCACCAAATCCTTACATGTAAGTCAAAGTGAGTAACTGTTCAGTAAAGATAATACCACACTGACTCATATTGGTATAGATATAGCTTGAAGATTATTTTTCTACTTTCCTCAGTTCTAAGATTTACGAGAAAGAACAAACCTCTTATTTTTACAGTACATTAAAACATACATCAACGTGTTATGTAATTTAGGAATGTAAAGTTATACTTCTTTATACCTGCATGCAAGTTTTCAGTTAAACTGTAAATCCCTAAATGTATTTTGGAATTAACTTATAGCTTATTTTTAGACTTTGTAAGTTCTGTATATGTATGGAAGGTAAAAAAAAAAAGCTAAGAGTAGAATCATAAACATCAGAGTTTGGGTTAGAAGGGATGTGTGGATGAAACTGATCAATGAATACCAAGTTGCAGTTACATAGAACATGAAGGCTTGGTGTAAGATTTTATAGTAGGGCCAGCTTTGGTGGTGCACACCTTTAATCCCAGCACTTGGGAAGCAGAAGCAGGTGGATCTCTGTGAGTTCAAGGGAAGCCTGGTCTACAGAGCAAACTCCAGGCCAGCTGAAACTAAAGGGAGACCCTGTCTCAAAAAGACAATCAATCAATCAATCAATCAAAAGATTTTATAGTAGGATGACCACAGATATAATGTTGTATACATTTCAAAAGTCTCAAAGAAAGAACTGTGGAAGTTTTACTCACAAAAATATTATATATGTTTAAAGAAAGCCATTTTCAATGGACTTAAGCTTTAAACAATATATATATTCATAAAACTTCATGTGACCCTTGTAATATGTGTAACTTCATATTTGTGTGTGTCAGCCAAAATATTTAACTTAAAAAAAAGAACAACTACTTCTTCATGACTTTTTCTTTTTTTTTATTAACATTTTTTTATTGATGCTTTGTGCATTTCATACATCATTTTCCAATTCAGTTCAGGCATATTTCCCTTTCCCTTCCCCCCCACCCCCACCCCAACTGAGATCATGCATTCTGCCACAGCTGTCCTGCATATTTCTCTGGTTTTTTTTTTTNAGTTTGTGTAATGCCTCTCTCTTAGGCAAACAGTAAATTAAGAGGGAATATTGGATCTATTTGAGCTCCACCTTGTCCATAGCACAAAGCACCATGCCTGATCCACAGTAAACAGATTTACCTTAGGGATTTTAGCAATGTTAAAAATCTTTAACCATTTCTTGAGAGTAGGATTCCAGACAGGTGAATTAGCTTGTTAATACCATAGATGGGGTGGAAGAAATTCCTTGGAGTTCTGGCACCAGTGAGATCTCTATGTTGATTGTGTTGTCTGCCTTCTTAACTGAGTGTCTCTCTCTCTCTCTCTCTCTCTCTCTCTCTCTCTCTCCATATATATAATTCTCTCTCTATATATAATTATATATATATAATTCTAAACAAATTCCTGCTTTTCTGTGGATGCAAATTTCCTCTTATGAGACACAAGTGAGGTTGGATTAGGGATCATTCTAAAAATCCTCATTTTAACTAATTTGTTTCTTTTAGCATTATTGCTAAATACATTCACATTTTGAGATCTGGAAGCTTTACTATATTAATTTGGGGGCAACAGAACTCAGGCTATAATGCCATCTAATGCCATATACATGACTATATATGTAAGCAGGAGATACTTTAGGCTCGTTGACACATATAGCCAGTTTCTCCAGTAGCACCGTATATGTTTGCACTCCCACTGGCTCCTGTGCTCTTATAAGCACTGGTATTTTAAAATGGTTTAAGGTTAACCTGAAAGATATAATTGTCATTTTATATAATCTTTGACTATTTTTGTATAATCTTATAACTAAACATAAAGTTTTACCATTAGATACTTCCTTTCCTTTCACCTTTGTATACGTCTATTCATTGAGTGTAAGAACTAAGAACAAACCACAGTGCCAGGTGCTAACAAAGTCAAATAGCCCTTGATGTGATGAAACAGTCTCATGGAGATACCGAGCATAATTGGCTGGCTTGTTGATTAGAGTTATGCAGGTATCACGAAGGGGAGCTGTGACTTCACAGCATGCACTAGAGATCTAAACAAATCACAGTGGCCACAAAAGGCTTTATAGAGAATTTTAGTTTCTTCTAATAGTGAAAAATGATTAGCCAGGTCAAATTGAAACAACAGTCCAAAACCAAACCAAACAAACTAAAATGTCAATAATTTCCAAGTAAAAAGAATTTTTATAGTCAGGAATGAGTAAAATAATTGCAATCAGGGCTCTATTCTATGGCAAGCCACAGGTACACACAATGAGGGAGAGGTCAGTTAGTCTTTTATTAGCAAAAAGGAAATTTATATAGCCTGGTTATATACGAAGTCCATTACTTTTAAAGACCCAAAGCAGGCATTAACATCTGTTCATCTGTGGAGGTGCCATGGCTGGAAAGCATCATGTCAGGGTTTTTGCAAGTTTAAAGAATGATAAAATGTGTTGCACAAGCATTTGTGTATGATGTGTAAAAATCATCCTTTATGTACATGGCTTTCTGGAGTTTGTTTTTGTGAAGAAAGTCCTGAGAGGTCTCAGACAGGCAGAAGGTGAACTCACCTTCATCCATATCTTGCTCTGAATTTGGTTTAGGTTTGGCGAAGTGGAGATCATCTTGGGGTCAGTGATCTCCAGTTAGGGAAGTGAAGGGTAGTAGTGATAGATGAGGTCCCAGCAGGATGGATTCCCATGACCGTACCTGTGCTGGGCAGGAGGAGTAAGCTGGAGGCATGAACTAAGGACCAGAGAAGCTGTCACTGAGTTGCAGTGGTACAAGATGAGGTGCTAAATGAAAAGGTGACAGATATTGCTATTGTTTTAACTATTCTTCTAACTTTGGGAATAGCAAAATAAAGGAAGTGGGAGTAGATGTAGGATATCCACCCCTAGGAGACACTGCTGTAATCTGAGTAAAATATAATCATGGTGACTTTCACTAGAGAAATGGATGGTTTTGAAAGACCCTTGAGTGGTGGAAAGACCCTTGAGTGGTGGAAACTGGGCATCTGGGTTCAGAGCCAGCTCCCGAGTTAGTGTCCTGAAACAGTGAATGGCGATGCCATCCCCTAAGTGGGGGACAGAAGAGGAGCTGGATTATGGATAAGTTGCAATGAGACCTATTAAAGAATTCAGTTCTAGAACTGGGGAGCAACTCAATTCATAAATGAAAACATTATTTGAGTATAGTGAACTATTAGTAAAAGAGCAATTGCTATCATTGTAAAGGTAAGCAGAAAGGTAAAATATTTTACTACAAACCCCTTCACCCCATTCCCCCAATAAGCATTAGTAAGTCGACTCTTTCTCTGGACATGTTCCTCCAAAGATCCTGTATCCTTTCTTCTTTCTTTTCTTTCTTTTATGTCTATTTTCAAGTAGCCTATCTGTAATTCATTATTCTTTCTTCTGTTAGATCTAGTATGTTCTTGCTGCTTTTTGTTGTGTTTTTAATTTACTTGGTGTATTATTAACTTGGAGATTTTGTTTGGTCTTTAAACATTGCCTCAACATTTCCGTTAAATTTCTTTGTTGAAGTATTTAATCATTGCTCCGTGTTTTCTTGAAGCTTAATGAATTTCCTTACACAGCTGTTTTCAGAATTTCCTCCACAGAGGAAATTACTATATAATAACTAATCTGTTCAATTTCTGGCAGCTGCTGGGTGAGATCATAACTCTCTGAAAGTTCTGGTTGCTTGTCTTTGTGCAATGTTGTCTGCACACTAAAGGGTTAGGCATTTATTTGTTTAGGGCTGAACAATCTAGGTGCGATTATGCTTCTAAGGCTGCTTATTTTCCTAAGTCCACACTGCTATTTGAGCACTAGATGGCACTACTAAATTGCTAAAAGCCCATTGTCATTGTGTTGTGACATTTCAGCACTAGAGGGCAAAGCGAGCCCAGGTTTGTTCTGAATCCTAAATTGGTAGGTGGTATAGCATGAATCAAGGGAGTATCTAAAAGTGTTAATCTGGGGCTGGAGAGATAGCCTAGCGGTTAAGAGCACCGACGCTCTTGCAGAGGACCCGGGTTCGATCCCCAGCACCCACATGGCGGCTAAGAACCGTCTGTAACTCCAATTCCAGGAGAACTCCAGTTCCAGGGGAATCCGAGACCCTCTTCTGACCTCCGCGGCATTGCACGACACGGGTGCACAGACCTGCATGCAGACAGTACATTCATACACATACAAAAATAAATAANTTTTGTATTGCTCTAAAATATGCATATATATATATATATATATATATATATATATATGTATGTATATATATCTCACATATTCCAAAATCATAACTTCTGAAAATAATCTATAATTAATTTGAAAACGTGTTTATGAATTCATATTTTTCTTTAATTTTATATTACTCTAAAATATGCATAAATACCCTCCACCCATATACCAATTTTACAAAGTCTGAAAATAAGTGGTAGGTTAATTATAGATCCCATTAATGGATTCACATTTTAACCATACAGTTGCTATCAGATAAAAGGAAATATAATATAACATTCCCTTTGCTCAGTTCACTTTACAACTAGGGATTTGGTTTTAGCATCTACAAATGAGGGACACCATTGGTCAGGTGTTTTTCTGGGACTGTGTTAATTCACATAGCATAACAGCTTCTAGTTCCATCCATTTATCAGCAAAGTTCATGATTTCTTCTTCATTTTTTTAAGTTAATTTTTATTGAATACATTTCATACGACAGTTCTTTTTTATTTTTATTTTTATTTTTTTGTCTTTTTGAGACAGGGTCTCCCTTTAGCCCCAGCTGTCCTAGAACTCACTCTGTAGGCCAGGCTGGCCTTGAACTCACAAAGATCTGCCTTCCTCTGCCTCCTGAGTGCTAGGATTAAAGGCATGCACCACCATGCCCAGCTCATACACTTATTAATCAAATTTAGACTCATTCCCCTATCCATGCCTACAGTTATGTCCCCCCCACACCCTGCCAGAGTTCATGGATTCTGTCATACATGTTAAGTCCTGTCTTGCATCTTTTTCTCTGTCTTTTATAACATTTTCCATGCACAAATTTACTGTTTTGGTCAGTTCTTTGAATAGGTTTTTCTCTCTCTTTTTTGTTCCCTTTAATTTTATATTATTCCAAAATATGCATATATACATTCCACACACAAATCAAAATTACAAATTCTGAAAATAAACTATAAATTAATTCCTAAACACATTTAGGGATTCACATTTTAACAGTAAATTTGCATGCAGGTAAAAAGATGTGTAACTTTACATTCTTTATTTTTAGAATATGAATACATGTCTTCCATACATATATGGTAATTACAAAGTATGAATACAAGTGGTAGGACAATTCTAGATCCCATTAAGAGATTCACATTGGAATAGCACAGTTGCTTTCAGATACATAAAATATAATAATAAAGTTGCTCAGTTTGCCTGCCAACTGGGGATTTGGTGTTAGCATCCACAAATGAGGGAAACCATTTGCCTTTTTTTTTCTGTTACTTCACTTACCATAATTGCCTTAAGTTTCATCCATTTACCAGAAAAGCTCATGATGTCAACTTTCTTTACTGCTGCATAGAACACCATTGTGTAGAGGTACCACATTTTTGTTATCCAGTCATCAGTTGGGGAGCATTTGGGTTGGTTCCAGCTCTTCACTATTATGAAGAGAGCTGCAATAAACATAGCTGTCCATGAATCTTTGCAGTAGGATGCATCTTGTGGGTGGATATATACCCAGGAGTGGTATGGCGGGGTCAGGTGGTAGGCTCCTATTGACATTTTTAAGGGTTCTCCACACTGCTTTCCACAGTGGTTTTAGCAGTTTACATTCCCACCAGCAGTGGATGAGTGTTCACCTTTACCCAAAATCTCTCCAGCATTTGGTGTCTTTTGTTTTCTTGATCATGGATAGTCTTATTGGAGTGAGATGATATCTTAGTGTGGTTTTAATTTACATTTCTTTAATTATTAATGATGTTGAACACTTTTTAAGATGTTTCTCAGCTATATTTGTTCCTTACTGGTGAAGTCTCTGTTCATCTCTTTACTCCATCTTTTGAGTAGGTCATTTGTTTTCTTCTTTGTTTTTTAAGTAGCTTATATGTTCTGGATGTTAATGCTCTGTCAGATGTATCAGTGGTGAAGGTTTCCTCCCACTCTGTGGGTTTTCTCTTCACTTCTTGATTGTTTCTTTAGCTATATAAATCTTTTGAGTTTGATGAGGTCCCACTTGTCAGCTGTTGTCCTTATTCCCTGTGCAGCTGCTGTTTAATTTAGAAAGTCTTATCATATGTCTATGTCTTGTAGCTTGCTGCTGAATTTTTCTTCAGATCTTTGACCCACTTGGAGTTTAATTTTGTATAGGGTGAGAGCTAGGGGTTTAATTTTGTTCTTCTGCACATGGTGATCCAGTTTTGCCAACACAATTTGCTGAAGATGCTATCTTTCCTCTATTGAGCTTTTATGGAACCTCTGTCAAATATGAGGTGGCTGAAGGTATATGAGATCAAGTTTGGATCTTCAATTTTGTTCCATTGGTCAATGGCTCTGTTTATTTTGTTTGTTAATTTTTTGTTTGTTTGTTTTTGCCAGTACCAGGCTGTCTTTATGACTACAGCCCTGTAATATAGCTTGAAGTCTGGTAATGTAATCCCCCCAGTATTGCACTTTTCACTCAGGGTTGCTTTAGCTATTTAGGGCCTTTTGTTTTTTCCATATGAATTTAAATATCTTTTTCTAAGTCTGTGAAAAAGGTCATGGGGATTTTGATTGGGATTGCATTGAATCTGTAATATCTGTATGTTTTCATGTATAAGACAAGGAATGTTACTCTTAGAAACAATGTCGTTTGCATACCTGTATGTGTTTGTATGTCTTTACGTGTAAGTCAAACAATGCTATTTTTAGAGACAATGTCATTTACATACCTGTATGTCTTTGTATGTCTTTATGTGTAAGTCAAACAATGCTATTTTTAGAGAAAGTGTCATTTGCATACCTGTATGTCTTTCTATGTCTTTATGAGTAGGACAAGCAATGTTATTTTAGAAACTATGTCACCCACATACCTGTATATTCTAATGGGAGAAAAAGGTATTACTTTTACTTTGTCATTTTTAGAGCTCCACTACTTAAGGGCAAAGTTACATACCCAGTGGGTCTCTTTGCATCTCTTGTGGTCAGTTTGCAATGCACTGGCATCAATTTCTATGTATAATCAATAAATGTAAATGTACTTGAGTGTCATAGCAACTGGCCTATGGCATTTTGCTGCCTCTGTGCTCTGAGAAAGATCCTTTTAACAAAAGCTCTGTTACCTGCAACCTAAGTTCCCCTAGGCTACCATAATATTCCTTTTTGCTAAAACTAATTCTCACCTCAGAAAGTTGACTTTCTGGCTTGTCAAAAGCCAGTTTGGGGTTATAGCTCAAATTTCTTTAAACCAGTATCAGATCATCCCAAAATATCTCCTAGAGGACTATATCATTACTGTTCCATTTTTATTAAAAAACAAAGGAGGGGTTGTAGGAATGACACTTTGCCTGGCTTGAGGCAAGAACTTGTAAGACCTGTCCTGAAAGACCTCTGAGGAGAGTTATCTGATATCTCTGTGGGCATACAGTTGCCTCTGTGAATTATCTGTAGCTCTAGAAGGTTTGGGATATTACAATGTTTTCTTACTTCGCCTATCTCTATAAAGTTCCAGAACAGAATAGCCCTTCCCTTGAGGCATTAAGCAAAAATGTCACCTCTAGTTTACCTGTTGCACAAACAGAAGCTCTGCAGCCCCCTGATTAGAGCCAAGGTGAGTCACCCCTCCCTTCTGCCTGCCCCCCACTTCCTTGCCTAGAGCACAGTAACTTTTGGTATATAAGCACACTGCTGACATGAATAAAGAGAGACTCTATTCTCTTGGACCTCACCCTCTGAGTCCGTCTTTCTATTCCATCAGGTAAATTTCTCATGGTTCCCTCCCCCATCCTTGCCAGAGCTAAACCTAGAGACTGTCAGCTTGCAGGCAGGGGACAGCCTTGAATCTTACAGTCCTGTGGAACAACCAAATCTGGTTCAAGAGAGGGAAGAAGATCATGCAGATGTCACCCACGCATTTATAAAGGATTATGAGATGATTAATAAATGCCTACAGACAGCCAAAAGAAATAGCCATAACCAACATTGTTTGTGGCTCTATGGGAACCCATTGGTTAACAACTACAAAGAAGTAGGCCCATTCCTGGCATCGGGCTTTATATTTCCTAGCCTGTTGTCACTTTTAGGGACATGGTTTCCCTCCCCCTATATAAAGACCAACTCCACTCAAACTCTTTTTTTTTTGTCAGGGCTGCCAGGTGTAAGCCGACTTCCTGGAGATGGAGAACAGCTGACAGGATACTGGGAAGGCTTACTCTAGCTGACCAGGGCTAGACCTGTACAGGTAAGTCTCTGATGGTCAGTCTCCAGGTGCATGTGTGTGTGCGTGCGTGTGTGTGTGTGTGTGTGTGTGTGTGTTTTCTTTTTGAGACAGGGTCTCCCTACAGCCCCAGCTGGCCTGGATCAAACTCTTTTTATATATGTATATGTATATGTATATGTATATGTATATGTATATGTATGTATTTAAGAATATTTTACAGGCTAGAGAGATGACCTAGCGGTTAAGAGCACTGACGCTCTTGCAGAGGACCTGGGTTCGATCCCCAGCACCCACATGGCAGTTAAGAACTGTCTGTAACTCCAATTCCAGGAGGACTCCAGGTCCAGGGGAATCCAAGACCCTCTTCTGACCTCCATGGCATTGCACGACACGGGTGCACAGACCTGCATGCAGACAGTACATTCATACACATAGAAAAATAAATAAATAAAACATAAAAAAGAGAATATTTTACAGTAATAGGTTTCCATAATTCCTTTTCTAAAGTGCCTAGTCTTAGCTAATCTCTTCCCAAAGTGTCTGCTCTACCCTCTCCTCCCATTCCCCAACTCATTTAACTCTACCTATTCCCCTTCCTTCCCTTTCTCCTTTACAAACACTTCATCCTATCTCTCCTCCAATATTATCTCAAATTTCATTTGGAAACAAAGATGTAATACCCATGGTATCATAGGAATCCTGAATATTAGAAGAGCTGCTGGAGGCATCACCATCCTCGATTTCAAATTATACTACAATGCTTCAGTAATTAAACACAGCATGGTACTAGAATTATAATAGACTCCAGACACATTGATCAATGGAATATAATAAAAATACAAGATTTAAATCCACCCATTTTTATTTATAATTTTTATTTTTTCATCCGAGTGTGTATTGTCTGCATATATGTAAGTGCATCTATGTTATGCATTGTTCACAGAGGACTGAAGAGGGCATTGGATGCCCAGAAACTAGAACTACATGTGGTAACTACCATGTGGGTGCTGGGAATCAAGCAGAGGTCCTTTGCAAGAGCAGCCAGTGCTCTTAAGTGTTGAGCCATCTCCCCAAGCCCTAAATTCACCCATTTAAAGCCACCTGACTTTAGACAAAGAAGCCAATATCATACATTGAAGAAAAGACAATCATAGATTGTTCAAAAAATATTACTGGTCAAACTGGGTAGCTACATAGAGACAAATGAAACTAGATCCCTATCTCTCACCCTGTACAAAGTCAACTGCAAATGGATCAAGAACTTCAATATAAGTACACATACCCTAAATGCAATAGAGGAGAAAGTACAATATACTTTAGCACATTAGCACAGAGGAGGACTATTAGTGCAGATATTAAGACCATCAATTTACAAATGAGACCTCATGAAGCTATAAGACTTTTGTATAGCAAAGCACACCATTATCTGGGTAAAGACTCAGCCTACATAATGGGAAAAATCTTTATCAGCTATACATCTGAAAGAGGATTAGTATCTAGACAATATGAAGAACTTATACAACTTAGCATCAAAACAGAATAAACAGCCAAATTTGAAATTTAGGTGAGGAACTGAACAGAAAGTTCTCAAAAGATGACACATACATGGATGAGATTTTTTTTTCAATCTTTTACAGACAGCGTCTCCTTATACTTCCTATAGTCTCAGCTGGCCTGGACCTCACTGTGTAGACCAGACTGGCCTTGAACTCACAGAGATCTACCTGCCTCAGCCTCTCAAGTACTAGGATTAAAGTTGTGCACCACCATGCCCAGATTAGTAATATTTTAAAAATGTTCCATAACTTTAGCCATCAGGAAAATAGAAATTAAACAATTTTGTGATTTCATCTTACTGCTCTCAAAATGGGTAAGATCCCAAAACAAATGATGGCAGGATGTTGGGAAGGAGAACACTGACTTATTGCTGGTGGGAGTATGATGTGCTGGAAACCACTATGTAAAACAGCATGGACATTCCTCCAAAAACTAGAAATGGTTCTACAGCATGATCCAGCTATACCACTCTTGGGAATATATATCCTACTACAGATATACTTACTCATCAATATTCATTCCTGCTCTCTTGATAATAAAGAGGATATAAACAGCTTAGCTAAACATATGATGCATTTTCATGATGGAACATTATTCACGAAAGAACGAAATTTATAAGCAAATGGATGGATATGGGAATAATCATTCTGAATGAGGTAACCTGAATCCATAAAGACAAATGCCATATATCTTCCTTCACATGTGGGTGCAAAATTTGAATCTTCAGAGACATGTGTTTTTATTGTAAAACTCTACTGAGATCAAGAAAGTAGAAAGAGGCCATGGATTACTGATAATTGCAAAGTAACTCTCTAGGACTTTTACTAAGCCTTGGTTAAAGCTGCCAAATAAGAACTGACCTCATTACTGTGTCTCCTAGTTCATACATATGGACTCTGTCTCTATTATTTAGAAATTGATTTTCATCAATATTTTATGATTTTCTTCCTATAAATCCTTAGATATAAACATGTGCTAGACTCATACTCACATATTTTTTTGGTCTTTTTGAACCAGGGTCTCCTTGTAGCCCCAGCTGTCCTGGAATTCTCTCTGTAGACCAGGCTGGCCTTGAACTCACAAAGACCCACCTGCCTCTGCCTCCCAAGTGCTAGGATTAAACGTGCAATTAAACAAGCACATTCTTAAACAAATAGGACAAAAGTTAATATATATTATAATCCACGTTTCTGCAACTGGTCCCGTGGCCTCAGCTGATATTTATGACTACCTTCTTCTACTACCCATTCTGTATTTCCTCCACCATCAGCAAGCACCTCTGCAGGTCTTGGCTCTTTCCCTGGAGGAGTGACCCATACCTTCATCCCTGAAAGGTCTGGGCCATTTGTTGTCCTGTCTGATTTGGGTTGTTGGAGTTTCCCATTGACCTTAATCATAGGACATGGTAGCACTAGAAGGCGCCCTAGAGCATCTCCTGCCTTCCAGACATAATCTTCCTTGCCCCCATTGTGGAGAAAAAGTCCAATTTCCTCCTCGTAGTCTGGATCAATCACTCCTCCTACTACTGTTATTCCTTCCTTAGCCTGTTGGCTTAAGGGCAGTAGAAGCCCAAAGTGGCCAGGGGGAAGTCTTAGCTTCCAGTTCAATGGAATGTATGCTGTGTCTCCTGGCAAAAGCACTCCCCCCTTTGGAGCCAAAACATCTAGACAAGCAGAACACAAGGTCATGGGTACAGGAAGCAAAAATTTTCCTACTGGGTCACTAGGGGTGATTGTGAGTGGAATCACTCCCACTTCCACCCCTTGGTTCCTGGACCCATGAATTCTGGCTATAGGAGAAACAGTACCATATTCAGTGGGCACTGATTCAAAGCATATACTGCCTGCTGGAGAACCTTGCCCCAGCCCTCCATGGTATTGCTACATAACTGACGCTGTAACTGTGTCTACAAGAGGCCATTTCATCGTTCTATCAAGCCAGCTGCTTGTGGATGGTGGGGAACATGGTAAGACCAGTGGATACCATGACCATGGGCCCACTGTCGCACTTCTTTGGCTGTGAAGTGAGTTCCTTGATCAGAAGTGATGCTGTGAGGAATACTGTGATGGTGGATAAGGCATTCTGTAAGTCCCTGGATGGTAGCTTTGGCAGAAGCATTATGTGCAGGAAAGGCAAATCCATAACCAGAATAAGTATCTATTCCTGTAAGGACAAAACGCTGTCCTCTCCATGATGGAAGTGGTCCAATATAGTCAACCTGCCACCAGGTTGCTGGCTGGTCACCCCAGGGAATAGCACCATATCGAGGGCTCAATGTTGGTCTCTGCTGTTGGCAAATCTGGCACTCGGCAGCAGGTGTAGCCAGATCAGCATTGGTGAGAGGAAGTCCATGCTGTCAAGCCCATGCATAACTTCCATCTCTGCCACCATGACCACTTTATTCATGGGCCAATTGAGCAACAACAGGGATAGCTGGAGAAAGAGGCTGACTATCCACAGAACAAGTCATCCGATCTACTTGATTATTAAACTCATCCTCTGCTGAGATCACCTTTTGATGAGCATTTACATGAGACACAAGTATCTTCACATCCTTTGACCATTCAGAGAGCTCTATCCACATACTTCTTCCCCAAATGTCTTTCTCACCAATTTTCCAGTCATGCTCCTTCCAAGTCCCTGACCATCCAGCCAAACCATTGGCTACAGCCCATGAATCAGTATATAATCGAACCTCTGGCCATTTCTCCTTCCAGGCAAAATGCACAACCATGTGCACTGCCCGAAGTTCTGCCCACTGTGAAGACTTTCCTTCACCAGTGTCCTTTAGGGTTGTTTCAGAAATTGGCTGTAATGCTGCAGCTGTCCACCTCTGGGTGGTGCCTGCATAGCGTGCAGAACCATCAGTAAACCAGGCCCTAGTCTTCTCTTCCTCAGTCAACTGATCATAGGGCAAACCCCATGAAGCCATAGGTGCATGCTTAAGCCCAGGAGACATTGTAACAGGAGTGGGAACCATAGGCATTTGGGCAACTTCTTCATGTAGCTTGCTTGTGCCCTCAGGGCCTGCCCGGGCCCTGTCCCGTATGTACCACTTCCATTTGACAATGGACTGTTGCTGTGCACGTCCTACTTTATGGTCTGGTGGGTCAGATAACACCCAGCTCATGATGGGCAGCTCAGGTCGCATGGTGACTTGGTGGCCCATTGTCAAACGTTCAGTTTCCACTAAGGCCCAATAGCAGGCTAAGAGCTGTCTCTCAAAAGGAGAATAGTTGTTTGCAGATGAAGGTAGAGCCTTGCTCCAAAATCCCAAGGGCCTCCGCTGTGATTCCCCTATGGGAGCCTGCCACAGACTCCAGACAGCATCTCTATCTGCCACTGATACCTCAAGCACCATTGGGTCTGCTGGATCATATGGCCCTAGGGGCAGAGCAGCCTGCACTGCAGCCTGGACCTGTTGAAGAGCCTTTTCCTGTTCCAAGCCCCACTCAAAGTTTGCTGCCTTACGAGTCACCTGATATATGGGTCGTAGTAACACACCCAGATGAGGAATGTGCTGCCTCCAGAATCCAAAAAGACCCACCAGACGTTGTGCTTCTTTCTTGGTGGAGGGAGGGGCCAGGTGCAACAACTTATTCTTTACCTTAGAAGGAATGTCTCTGCATGCTCCACACCACTGAACTCCTAGAAACTTCACCGAGGTAGATGGCCCTTGAATTTTAGTTGGATTTATTTCCCATCCTCTCATGCGCATATGCTTTACCAACAAGTCTAGACTAGCTGCTACCTCCTGTTCACTGGGTCCAATCAGCATAACATCATCAATATAGTGGACCAGTGTGATATTTTGTGGAAGAGTCAGGCGATCAAGATCCCTTCTAACTAAGTTATGGCACAACGCTGGAGAGTTAACATACCCCTGAGGTAAGACAGTAAAGGTATACTGTTGGCCTTGCCAGCTGAAAGCAAATTGCTTCTGGTGGTCCTTATGAACCGGTATTGAGAAAAAAGCATTGGCCAGATCAATAGCTGCATACCAGGTACCAGGAGACATATTAATCTGCTCGAGTAAGGACACCACATCTGGTACAGCGGCTGCAATTGGTGTCACTACTTGGTTGAGTTTTCGATAGTCAACTGTCATTCTCCATGATCCATCTGTCTTTTGCACAGGCCAAATTGGAGAGTTAAATGGAGATGTGGTAGGAATCACCACCCCTGCATCTTTCAAATCCTTGATAGTGGCATTAATCTCCGCAATCCCTCCAGGGATACGATACTGTTTTTGGTTCACTATTTTCCCTGGTAGAGGCAACACCAATGGTTTCCATTTGGCCTTTCCAACCATAATAGCCCTCACTCCACAGATCAGGGAACCAATGTGGGGATTCTGCCAATTTCTAATTATATCTATCCCAATTATACATTCTGGGACTGGGGAAATAACTACGGGATGCGTTCTGGGACCCACTGGGCCCACCGTGAGTCGGACTTCAGCCAAAACTCCATTTATCACCTGACCTCCATAGGCCCCTACTTTAACCGGAGGGCCACAATGCTTTTTAGGGTCTCCTGGGATCAGTGTCAACTCAGAACCAGTATCCAATAGGCCTCGAAAAGTCTGATTATTTCCTTTTCCCCAGTGTACAGTTACCCTAGTAAAAGGCCTCAGGTCCCTCTGGGGAAGGACAGGAGGAAGGCAAACAGCATAACTCTTTGGTATTGTGACAAGGTCCTTCCTCACTGGAACCCGGCCACCCCTTCATTCAAGGGGTTCTGGGTCTGTGAACTGTCTCAAGTCTGGAAACCGGTCAACTGGGCGGGATTCGCTACTCCTAAAATCAAATGTTGACTTCCTGTCATTCGTTCTAGAGCTTTTCTGCTTATACAGATCAAATAAAAACTTAGTAGGCTTCTTATGTATTTGGTTCCTGGGAACACCATGATTAATTAGCCAGTTCCAAAGATCATTTCGGGTCATGCCATTATAGGTATTGTTTTGCCTTTGCCACCCATTATGATAATTACTGTAACTACGCTCATCTGGCCTTCTGCGATTCAGTGCTGCCACCTGACGCCTACCCTGAGGTCCTGTTAGACCTACTACGTGTACATTTAATTTATGCAAGCGAGCCACAACTTCTCTAACTGTAAGATCTGGCATAAGAAATAGAGCAAAAACAAAGCTCTTCAAATGTTCTGGTGTCTCTCTCAGTACTTTCCATCTTATAAATTCAGTGAATGGCATGTCCTCTGGGTCCTCATATTGTGGAGAATGTGGTTTTACACTTCGAATCCACTCGAGCATGCCCATCTGCCTGACCCTCACAATCCCTTCATCAATACTAAGCCAAGGAATATCAGGCATCTCTAACTCACTGTTAGTAGGCCATGTTTTAATAAATACATCAGCCAACCATTCAAATAAACTTTTAACACCTTTTTTAACAGCTCGAGCTTCCATGTTAAACCTAGAATCTCTACTCAGTGGGCTCATATCGATAAACTCAGTGTGATCCAATTTTATATTCCTTCCACCACTATCCCACACCCTTAAAATCCATTCCCATACACATTCCTTAGGCTTCTGCTGGAATGAATCAGCAAACTCATTAATTTCATTAGTGGTGTAGCACACCTCCTCGTGGAACAAACTTTCTATCTCACCTTTAGGGGCTTGCTTAGACTTCAATCTGGTTATATGTCTAGAAGCAACAATTGTTGGGACCTGAGGGACATTAGCTCTCACTGGGGGGGGGGGATTAATTTCCTCAGGCCAGGGTTGGGAGGAGGGATCTACAGGGTGTGGATTCTCTGCTGAGGGTGGGGAGATTAATTCCTCAGATAGAGAAAATCCCTCAGAATCCAAGGGTTCAAAATCCTCATCATTGTGGTTCTCCCACATATCTCCATCCCAAGTTTCAGGGTTCCACCCTTTCCCCACCAGTGCTCTCAATTTAACTGCTGACACTCTTCGTGGCTGGGAATTAAATTTGCGTTGTAAATCAGCCAAATGTATAATAAGGGCTACAGCTTGATTTTCTGCCGCTTTAGCTCTTTGGCTGCTGGAGAGAAGATTCTCTTCCAGAGCACACTTGGAAACCTTTAAACTGTTGTTTCGAATCTGGAGCTGGTCATTTTTATCACTGAGCTCCTTATTTTCCTCTATCACTTGATCCAGATATGCTAGGAGCAACAAGGCAACATCATTATTTTCCTTATTTTTCCGCAATTTCTCAAACGTTTTATGTATAGAGTCGCTAAATTCCTTGCTCCTCACAAGAGGTGAGTTAGGTGAGTCAAATGGACCTATCTTCATAATTACATCAAATAGTCTGCACCAAGGATCATCATTCCTCTTCATGCCACCAGGAGAGCCTTCAGTAACTCTAGGCTTCATTGGATTGGAGAGCTGGCTCCAGAAACTACCAAGCCCACTAAAGTATTTCATCCTTTCAATTCTGTTTCTCTATAACCACTTCTGGTACCAAAATCTGTAATAGTCAGGGTTCCCAAAAGAAACAGAAGCAACAGGACGAATATATAGCTATATACAATTTATTGATTTGCTCACGTGACAGAGCTCAAGTAGTCCAACAGTAGCTGTGCTGCACTGGAGAGGCTGAGAATCCAGGGAACTGCTCAGTCTGCAAGGCTGGATGTCTCAGTAGTCCCAATATGGTGATGAAGGCCCAATGGATTCCAGGAGATCTGCTGGTCTCAGTACACGCTAGGATCCAAAGGGTTGATCACAGCAGCAAGACAAACTCACCAGTGAGAGAGAGGCAAGCCACAGGAGAAAAGGGACCAGCTCCCTCTGCTGTGGCCCTTTTACACTGCCTGCTGGCAGAAGGTAACACCTACATTTGGGGTGGGCCATCCTGGTTGAGGTGGTCCAATCCGAAGATCCTTTTTCTCTTATTTGTTCCTTATTCCAGTCAAGTTGACACCCAAGATTAACCGTCACATATATATCAAAGCAACTGACTTGCATACTAAATTTTCTATTTTTATATTTTTTGAGTATATGTAAAATATGTGTGTGAGTGTGTGTGTACCACAGGGAAGATGAGATCAGAGGACATCTTGTAGGAGTAGATTT
The DNA here is from genome assembly GCA_009823505.1 of Rhizomys pruinosus. Lineage (NCBI taxonomy): Eukaryota > Metazoa > Chordata > Mammalia > Rodentia > Spalacidae > Rhizomys > Rhizomys pruinosus. Next base: position 557,456 of record VZQC01000974.1, on the reverse strand, counting down.
TCTTTTACTCTTTTTAGTCTTTTTGAGACAGGGTCTTCCTTTATCCCCAGCTGGCCTGGAACTCACTATGTAGACTTTGAATTCACAGAGAGTCGTGGGTTTCTGCCACCTGAGTGCTGTGTTTAAGGCATGTGCCATCATGCTAGGAATGGGTAGATTTTCAACTTCTATCATGTAGGTTCTGGAGACTGATGACAGGTAATCATTCTTTGCAGTAGGCTCCATTAACAGCTGAGATATATCAAAAGCACTTTGCTTATTAATTTTTAAATAGTTTTTAATTATTTTCTATAATTTTTAAATTTTATTTGTATTTTATTTTTTATTAATTTAATAAAATGTTTTTATTTGTGTTTTGTGTGCTTCATACAACATTTCTCAGTCCAGTTTAGACATACTCCCTTTTCCATGCAGTTATATACCTAAGACTGGTGTGATTGAGTCAGGTGGTAGGTAAACTGAAGCTCTGAAATTGATAGAAGAAAACGTTGGTAATAACCTACAAGATAGCCATAGGAAAAGACTTTCTAAATTAGACAAACAATAAGGTCAACAATTGACGAATGAGAACTTATTGAACTCAAGAGCTTCTGTACAGCAAAAGAAACAAAGAAATGAAGAGAAATCCCACAGATTGGGAGGAAACCTTCACTGCTGATTCATCTGATAGAGCATTAAAATCCAAAGTGTATAAGCTACTCAAAAAAACAAAGGAGGAAGAAAACAAATGACCTACTCAAAAGATGGAGTAAAGATCTGAACAGAGACTTCACCATTGAGGAAGTAAAGATGGCCACAAAACACCTTAAAAAGTGTTAAACATCCCTAATAATTAAGGAAATGCAAATTAAAACCACCTTAAGATTTCATCTTACTCTGGTAAGAGTAGCTATGATTCAGAAAACAAAGGATACCAAATGCTGGAGAGGTGCTGAGGAAAGGGGAACACTCATCCACTGCTGGTGGGAATGCAAACTCCTGCAACCCCTATGGAAAGCAGTGTGGAGAACACTCAAGAAACTAATTTTTAAATATTTTATTTGAGTGTGTATTGCCTGCATGTATGTAAGTGCACCCCTGTTGTGCACACAAACACACTGGTCAGATTAGAGTGTCACATTACCTTGGAACTTGAGGTGAGAATGGTTGTTAGCCACCATATGTGTGCTGGGAATCTAATCTGGGTCCTCTGCAAGAACAGCTAATGGCTCCTAAGCATTGAACAATCTCTCCAATCCCAGATATTAACATTTAATCCTTCAATATTGCTATTTTCACATGCTAGATACAAAAATATTGTAGATTCTTAGGTAATTTAAATAATTCTATTTCTTAGTAAGACATTTTTACATATCACCCGAATTTATATATTGTTTTAATCATTTGTTTTCTGTTTTCCTAAGTAGAGCTTTCATAACAATTGTAAGTAAGAGTCACTATTGCCTTATTCCCAGTCTTAGGAAAAAGATTCCTGCATCCCTCCATTAAGTATAAAGTAAGAAGTAAGTTTTGTGGAAAATATTATCAAATTGAGAATTTTGTTTATATCTCTGCATACTGTTTACCTAGTGTTCTGGTAAATTTTTTGTTGTTGTTGTTGTTGTTTTGTTTTTATTGATGCTTTGTGTATTTCATACAACATTTTCCAATTCAGTTCAGGCATATATCCCCTTCCCTTCCCCCCACGCCATCCCTACCCATCCCAGATCATGCATTCTGCTGTAAGTTTTCTGCATCTTTCTCTGCTTTTTTGTTTTGTTTTGTTTTCATTTTTTTAACAATAAGTGATAATTTGTGAGTACAAGCATCCTTCATGTAAAACCAATTTGCAAGCAGTTGTGCCCAAACCCACACAGCTCATGGGTCCCACCATCCAGCAGGGGGGGCTTGTATGTTCAATCAAGTTGATCAAATGAGTGTCCAGTCTATATTGTTGTAGTTTCACCATTAACCCCAATC
>VZQC01000974.1:437223-553525 GCA_009823505.1 Rhizomys pruinosus | reverse complement strand
GGCATTTGGTGCATATATATTCATGATTGTGAGATCTTCATCGTCGATTGTTCCTTTAATGAAGATATAATGGCCCTCTTTGTCTCTTTTGATTTCTTTTGCTTTGAAGTCTATTTTGTCTGATATTAGGATAGCGACACCTGCTTTCTTTTTGGGTGTTCTGGTAATTTTTTATAACATACCTTTATTGATATTTTGTGAATTTCATACATCATTTTCACTACATTTAAACACATTCCCCTTTCTGTGCCCCCCACCCCACCCCAGTTTATGGATTCTGCCATACATGTCTTGAATTTTTTGCTCAGTCTTTTTAAAGATTTTCTCTGCAGAGGTTTATTGTTTTGGGCAGAAGTTAACTGTTTTAATCAGTTTTTTGGCCCAGTCCTTATGTTGTTTTTGTTCCCTCCCATTTGTCTTGCTCCAAAATATGCCTATATAAACATCACACATATACCAAAATTATAAACTCTAGAAATAAACTGTGTGTTAATTCCAAAATATGTTTAGGATTTCACATTTTCCCTTTTATTTTATATTACTCTAAAATATGAGTACGTATCTTATACTCATATACTGCAATTACATAGTCTGAATATAAGTGCTAGGTTAATTCTAGAACCCCTTAAGTGATTCATATTATAACAGCACAGTTGCTTTCAGATAAAAAGAAATAAAGCATTAATGTTGCTAAGCTTGCCTTTCAACCAGGGATTTGGTGCTAGAATCCACAAATGAGGGATACCATTCATCCTTTGATTTTTCTGGAACTGTGTATCTTCACTTAACATAATGACTTCAGTTCCATCCATTTACCCACAAGTTCATAATGTCATCTTACTTTACTGCTGAATAGTACCCCATTGTGTAGATGTAGCTAGCACATTTTTCTTATCCATTTGTCAGTTGAGAGGCATTTGGGTTGGTTCCAGTTCTTCACTATTGTGAAGAGAGCTGCGATATACATAGATATGCATGTTTATTTGTGGTAAGATGAGTCCTGTAGGTATATACCCAGGAGTGGTATGGCTGGGTCAGGTGACAGGCTCATTTTGAGCCTTTTAAGGGTTCTCCACACTACTTTCCATAGGGGTTGCATGAGTTTCCATTCTCACCAGCAGTGGGATGAATATTCCCCTTCCCCCAGAACCTCAAGCATTTGGTGTCTTTTGTTTTCTTGATCTTAGCCAGTCTTATCAGTGAAATAATATCTTAAAGTGGTTTTAATTTGCATTTCTTTAATTATTAATGATGTTGAACACTTTTTAGGATGTTTCTCAGACATCTTTACTTCTTCACTAATGAAGTCTCTGTTCAGCTCTTTAAATTTTGAGTGGGCCATTTGTTTTCTTAATTCTTTGTTTTTTGAGTACTTTATATATTCTGGAAGTCAATGCTCTGTCAGATGTATCACTCATGAATGGTTCCTCCCACTCTGTGTGTTTTCTCTTCACTTCATTGTTTCTTTTGCTATTCAGAAGCTTTTAAGTTTAATGAGGTTCCACTTGACAATTGTTGACCTTATTTCCAGCATGCCTGTTGTTTGATTTGGAAAGTCTTTTCCTACACCTATGTCTTATAGGTTGCTGCCAACATTTTCTTCTAACACCTTCAGAGTTTGGAGTTTCACATTGAGGTCTTTAATCCATCCATTTGGAGTTGATTTTGAGCAGGGTGAGAGGTAGGGGCTTAATGCTATTCTGCTACAAATGATGTTCCAGTTTTGCCAACACCATCTGCTGAAGATGCTATCTTTCTTCCATTGAGCTTTTCTTGGCCCTTTTGTCAAATATGAGGTGGCTGAAATTGTATGAAGTCAAGTTTAGAACTTCAATTTTGTTCCATTTGTCAATGGGTCTGTTTTTGTGCCAGTACCAGGCTGTCTTTATGACTATAGTCCTGCAATATATTTTGAAGTCTTGTAAAGTGATCCTCTCTTTATTTCACTTTTGCTCAGGGTAGCTTTAACAATTTGGGGTCTTTTGTTTTTCCATATGAATTTAAGGTTTTTTTTTTTTTTTTTCCAAATCTGTGAAGAAACTCATGGGAATTTTAATTGGGATTGCATTGAATCTGTATATTTATTGGGGCAGGATGGATATTTTTACTATATTAATTCTTCCAATCCATGAGCATAGGAGTTCTTTCCATCTTTTGATGCCATCTTCAATCTCCTTCTTCAGGGGTTTAATTTTTTGTAGAGCTCTTTGGTGTCTTTGTTATGTTTGTTCCTAGGTATTTTATTATTTTGAGGCTACTGTGAGTGGGAAGGTCTCTTTATATTCTTACTCCACTTGCTTGTGGTTGCTTTAGGATTTTATATCCTGCCACTTTGCTGAAACTCTTAATCATTTTTAAGAGTTTTTCTGGTGGATTTTATAGCATCCTTTAGCTAAACTATCATATCATCTGCAAAACATGATAGTTGGACTTCCTCTTTTCCAATTAGTACTACTTTAATTTCCCTTTCTTGCCTTACTGCCATAGCAAGCATTTCAAGTGTTATATTGAAGAGGGGTGGTGATAGGGGGTAGCCTAGCCAGGCTCCCACCTTTAAGAGTAATGCTGCAAATTTTTCCCCATGTAAGATGATTTTCGCTGTGGGTTTGTTGTGTATAGCTTTGATTATTTTGAGGAATGTTCCCTTCAGTCCAATTCCCTCTAGAACTTTAAACATAAAATGATGCTGGATCTTGTCAAAAGCTTTTTCTGCATCAATTGATATGATCCTGTGATTTTTGTCTTTCAGTCCATTTGTGTGTTTTATGATATTTATTGATTTATGTATGTTGAAACATCCCTGCATCTCTGATATGAATCCAACTTGATCATGATGGATGATCTTTTTGAGGTGGGTCAGTATGATATTTGCAAGTATTTTATTGAGAAATTTTGCACCTATGTTCCTTAATGAGATGGCTCTACAGTTTTCTTTTTGTTGGTTGTGTTTCTGCCTGGTTTTGGTATTAGAGTGATAGAAGGAATTTGGGAGATTTTCCTCTTTTTGTATCCTTCTGAACAGCTTGAATAGTAATGGTTGTAAAACCTCTTTAAATATTTTATAGAATTCTACTGTGAAACCATCTGGGCCTAGGTTATATTTATCTGGGAGGTTTTCTATTACATTTTCAATTTCCTCAAATATTATGGGTCTGTTTAAGCTGTCAATCTCACCTTGGGTAAGCTTTGTTGATTTCCAGGATTTTGGTTATTTATCCACTTCTCTTAGCTTTTCAAACTTCATAGAGTATAGTTTTTTGATGTACTCTTATATGATTGTCTAGATCTTTGTCTGTTGTGATGTTTTCCTTTTCGTTATGAATTCTATTGATTTGGATTTGCTCTTTCTTTCTTTTGGTCAATCAGATTAGAGGTCTTTCTATCTTGTTTTTCCTTTCAAAGAACCAGTTTCTGGATTCATTGATTATTTGCACTGTTTTCTTTGTTTCTATTTCATTGATTTCTGTTGTGATTTTTGTTATTTCTTCCTGTTGGGTGTGAGATTCATTTGTTGTTGTCTCTCAAGTGTTTATAGCTGCAGTGTTAGATCATTTATTTGTTCCCTTTCTGTTTATTAAATGTGGGCACTCAGGGCTATATATTTCCCTCTTAGGACTGCTTTTAAAGTATCCCACAGGTTTTGTTATGTTGCATTGTCTTTTTTCATTTAGATCCATTAATACATTTATTTCATTCTTTATTTCTTCCCTGGCCCATTCATTATTCAGGATTATGTTGTTTAGTCTCCATATGTTCTTTTAGCTAGTTGGGCTTATTATGGCATTGATATTGAACTTTATTGCACTGTGGTCTTATAGAATGCAGGAAAATCATTCCAATCCTTTTGTGTATGTTGAGTTTTCTTTTGGTTTATTTTGGAGAATGCTCTGTGGGGTGCTAAGAAGAAAGTATATTCTCTATTTTCTCATTTGTGAAGTCTCTGTTCAGCTCTTTACTCCATCTTTTGAGTGAGTCATTTGCTTTCTTACTTCTTTAAGTAGTTTATATATTCTGGAAGTCAATGCTTTTTTGGATGTATCACTGGTGAAGGTTTCCTTCCACTCTGTGGGTTTTCTCTTCACTTCACTGATTGTTTCTTTCACTGTAAAGAAGCTTTTGAATTTAATGAGGTCCCACTTGTCAATTGTCGACCTCACTTCCCACACAGCAGCTGTCTGATTTAGGAAGTGCTTTGAAAAAATTTTTGAAAAGAATCATAAAAAGATACAGGGGAGGGATATCAGGGTGCATGAACTCGAGGGGAGTGGGGGCATAGAAGACAAGAGGAGTCTAGATTGGACTGAGAAATGATGTATGAAATGCACATAACTTCAATAAAAATGGTAAAAGAAGAGAAAATTTATTCTCTGGTGTTTGGGTGGAATATTCAGTACATGTCTGTGAGATCTATTTGTTGTATTGTATTGTTCAGTTCAAATGTCTCTCTTTTTTTTTTCCAGTTGATCTATCCAAGGGGCTCAGTGGGGTATTGAAGTCCCCCAGAATCAGTGTGCTGGGATTAGTCTGTGTCTTTTGTTCCTGCAGAATTTTGTTTATAAAGTTTGGTGCACTTGAGTTTGGTGCATAAACATTTAGGATTGTGAAATCTTCATGATTAATTGTTCCTTTGATAAGGATGTAATGGCCCTTTTTGTCTCTTCTGGTTAATTTTACTCTGAGGTCTATTTTGTCCGATATTAGGATAGCAACTCAAGCTTGCTTTTTCATACCATTTGCTTGTAACATCTTTTTTTATTGCATCCTTTCACTTTAAGTTGGTATCTGTCCCTGAGAGTGAGATGGGTTTCTTGTAGACAGCATATAGATGGATTCTGTTTCCTAATCCATTGTCCTAGGCTCTGTCTTTTGATTGGGGAGTTTAGATGTGTGTTGCTTCCTTTCACCTTATTTTTTGTTTGCATTCTTGGTCTAGGTTTTTATTTCCAAAGTTATGCTTTTATTAATTTCTTTCTTTAGCTGCTTGGGATACTTGCTACTTTCCTCTTATTCTTTGTATTTCCTCGAGTATTTTCTGAAGCGTTGGTTTTATTAGCATTCATTCTTTCATCTTCTTTATGTCATGAAAGATTTTTCTTTCTCTCTCAAATCTAATTGACAATTTTGCTAGGTATAGTAATCTGGGATGTTATGTAAAGTTGTTTAACACTGGGAATACTTTGGCCCATGTTCTGGCTTTCATTGTTTGCACTGAGAAGTCAGTTGTAATTCTGATGGGTTTCCACCTATGTGTAACTTGTTGTTTTTCTCGTGTTGCTTTCAGTATTTTGTCTTTGTTCTGAGCATCTAGAATTTTAATTATGATATTGTATGGGGAATTTCTTTTCTGGTCTTATCTATTTGTTGTTCTATGTGCTTTTTGTATTTGTATGGTGTGCTGGATAGCTTTAGTGTCAACTTAACACACCTGGGTTGAGGGAGCCTCAATTGGGGAATTGGCTCCATTGGACTGGTCTGTGGCCACATATGTGGAGTATTGTCTGATTGTCGAGTAGTGTGAGAGGACCCAGCCCACAATGAGTGGTGCCACCCTGGGCAGGTTGTTGTGTACAGTATAAGAAGGCAGGCTGGGCATGAGCCAGGGGAGCAAGCCAGTGAACAGCATTCCTCCATGGCTTGTGCTTCAGCTCCTGCCTCCAGATTGCTGCCCTGTGTTCCTGCCTTGGGCTCCCTAAGCGATGAACTGTGACCCAGGAGATGTAAGCTGAATAAACCCTTTCCTCCCCAAGTTGGTGTCGTCAGTGTGTTTTGTTACAGCAATGGAAGACAAACTAGAACAGGCACACAAGGCTATGTATCTTATATTAAAGAGAGGTTCTACTTATATCTACTTGTAATAAATGCCTCCTGTTTCCCATTGTTTGATCAGGCTAATACTAAATTATATTTAACTTTTCATTAATTTAGTCTTCTGTTTCTTTGATTTTTCTCTATTATTTACCAATTTAAATTTCACTGATTAATGCTCTAACTTAAAATTACATTAATTTGTGTGTGTGTGTGTGTGTGTGTGTGTGTGTGTGTGTTTGTATGTAGGTTGGAGGACAATAGGAGTCAGTTCTCTCATTCCAGCATGTGGACCCTTAGGATTTAACTCAGGGATTTGTTTTGTTGGCAAGTACCTTTATTCATTGATTCAGCTAACTGTCCCAACTAATCATTTTATTTTCACTCTTTTTCCTTCCTATTGGATACTTAACATTTTCGTGTCTCTCTAGTGTCCTACAGTGTCAGCATAGAGTTAATGTTTAAATATCTCTCCAATGTTCTAATATATACAGTCATTTACATTTCCTGCTTAACACTATTTTTTCAATATCTAAATTTTGATAAATTGAATTTTCACTTTCAGTTTGCTCAAAAGATATATTTGAATTATTTCTGTTGAGAATTGTTTGGTGTCCATGTGTTATTTACAAGTATGATAAATTTCAAACTATTTGATCCATTTCCAAATTTTTCCTGTTAATAATTTACAGTTAAGGACCATTATGGTCTGCTAACAAATTTTGCAGGATTTCTATTCTTAGTTCTGGTATGTTCTGTTTGATGTCCCAGAATGTGGTCTGTCTTCATAAGTGTTCCATATATGCTTGAAAAAATATTCTGAGTTGATGGATGGAGTGTCCATTTGGATCATGTTGATTGATAGTGCTGCCCAATCAACTGCATCTTTAGTAATTTTCTGCCTTGTTGACATGGCTATTACTACTGTCTTTTGTTATATTTAACTATAATAGTGGGTGTGCTTAGTTTTTAGTTTTATTAGTTTTTGCTTTGTATATTTTTATGTTCTGTCATTAAACACATGCACTTTGAGCAACATTATGTGTTATTGATGAATTAATTCCTTTATTACTTTATAGCATTTACTCTTCATTCCTGGTATACTTTTTTGATCTGGAGTTTGTTATTTTTCTGAAATTAATATTGCTACCCCAACATTTTTTTTCATTTTAGACCTTATAACCATTTATTTATTTTTTCTTTTCAATGATTTATTTATTTATGTACTTTTTAAGGATTTTTTTCTCAAATTGTTTTACTGAATTTTGTGCATTTCATACAGCATTGCTTAATTAAGTTTAGACCTGTTTTCCTTTCCATGCCCCCAACCCAACCAAAACTCATGCATTCTGCCATACATGTCTTGCATATTTTCTTCAGGCTTTTTAAATTTTTTGATGCAGAAGTTTACTGTTATGGGCAGAAGTTTATTGCTTCAGGTAGTTTTTTTTAACAAGTCTTTTGTTGTTGTTATTATTCCCTTTAATTTTATATTGCTCCAAAATATGCATATATACATATATATAATTTTTTCCAACCATATACCAAAACAAACTATAAGTTAATTCCAAATCATGTTTAGCAATTCACATTTTAACAGTAGAGTTGCATGTAGGTAAAAAGAAATATTACTTTACTCTTAAGTTACATAGCAAGTTGGTGCATGTTTTAATGTACTTTTTTATAGTAACATCAGATAATGTGGTATTATATTTACTAAAAAGAACAAAACATTGAAGTTTGTCTTACATATAAGATTTGATGATACAATCCACAAATGAGGGACACTATATGTAATTTAATTTTCAGGGATTATGCTATTTCACTTACCATAACATCTTCTAGGTCCATCAATTTACTCATAAATTACATAATGTTGTCTTTCCCATTTCATAGAATGTGTGGATGTACCACATTTTCTTTATCTACTCCACAGTTGAGGGATATGTGGGTTGCTTCAGCTCTTCGCTATTGTGAAGAAAGCTGCAATAAATATAGATGTGCATGTATCTACGGTAGGATAAGCCTTGCAGATATATATCCAAGAGTGGTATGACTGGGTCAGGTGCTAGGCACATTTTGAGTCTTTTAAGGGTTCTCCACAGTGCTTTCCATGGGGGTTGTATGAGTTTGCACTCCCACCAGCAGTGGATGAGTGTTCCCTTTTCCCCACAACCTCTCTAATATTTGATATCCTTTGTTTTCTTGATCATAGTCAGTTTCACCAGATTAACATGGAATCTTAAAGTGGTTTTAAGTGGTTTTAATTTGCATTTCCTTAACTATTACCAATATTGGACAGTTTTTAGATGTTTCTCAGCTATCTTCTTCATTTGTGAAGTCTCTATTCAGCTCTTTTATTTATTTATTTGGTCTTTTTTCAAGATAGTGTCACCCTGTAGCCTCAGCTGTCCTGGAACTCACACTGTAGATCAGGCTGGCCTTGAACTCACAAAGAGCTGCCTGCCTCTGCCTCCAGAGTGCTAGGATTAAAAGGATGTGCCACAATGCCCAGCTTTTGTTTAGCTTTTTACACCTTCTTTTGATTGGGTCATATTTTTACTTGCTCCACTATTTTTTTTTTTTTGAGTAATTTATTTTCTCTGGATATTAAGCCTCTGTCAGATGTTTCCTTCCACTCTGTGGGTTTCCTCTTCATTTCTTTGTTTCTTTCACTTTTGAGTTTAATGAGGTCCCATGTGTCAAATGTTGATCTTATTTCCTACGCACCTGCTGTCTGATTTAGAAAGTCTGTTCCTATGCCTATATCTTGTAGGTTACTGCCAATATTTTATTCTATTATTTTCAAAGTTTCTGGTTTCACATTGAGGTTCTTGATCCATTTGGACTTGATTTTCGTACATGTGAGAGGAATGGGTTTAGTTTTATTCTTCTATAAGTGGTTATCCAGTTATGCCAACACCATTTGCTGAAGATGCTGTCTTTCCTCCATTGAGTCTTCTTGGCCCCTCTGTCAAATGTGAGGTGGCTAAATTGAATGTGCTCAGGTTCAGATCCTAAATTTTGTTCCATTGATCTACAGGTCTATTTTTGTTCTAGTACCAGGTTGTTTTTGTTTTGTTTTGTTTTACTATATCCCTGTAATATATTTGAAGTCTGGTGCATGCCTTTAATCCCAGGACTCAGGAAGCAGAAGCAGGCTGATCTTTGTGAGTTCAAGGGCAGGCTGGTCTACAGCTGGGGCTACAGCGAGACCCTGTCTCAAAAAGAGAAAAAGAAAAGTAAAAAGAAAAGCTACTGATTTTTCTAGATTAAGTTTTTAACCTGCCACTTTACTGAAACTGTAAATTGTTTCTGGGAGATTTCTGGTGAAATGCTTGGCGTTCCTTAATTAAACTATCATGTTATCTTCACAAAGGGATTGTTTGGGGGCTGGAGAGATGGCTCAGTGGTTTACAGCGCTGACGGCTCTTGCAGAGGACCCAGTTTGATTCCCAGCACCCACATGGCAGCAAAGAACCATCTTTAACTCCAGTTCCAGGGGAATCTGACTCCCTCTTCTGACCTCTGGGGGCATTGCCTGACACAGTGCACCAACCTACATGCAGGCAGTACACTCATACACATATAAACAATAATAAATTTAATTTTTTTACTTTTTTTACTTTTATTTATTTTTGTATGTGTATGAATGTACTATCTGCATGTAGGTTTGTGTACCCGTGTCGTGCAATGCTGCGGAGGTCAGAAGAGGGTCTCGGATTCCCCTGGAACTGAAGTTCTCCTGGAATTGGAGTTACAGGGGGTTCTTAGCCGCCATGTGGGTGCTGGGGATCGAACCCGGGTCCTCTGCAAGAGCAGTCGGTGCTCTTAACCGCTAGGCTATCTCTCCAGCCCATAAATAAATTTAAAAAGGGATTGTTTGACTTCTTTTCCAATTAATACTCCTTTAATTTCTCTTTCTTGTCCTACTGCTCTTGCAAGAATTTCAAGGACTATTTTGAAATGAGTGTAGATAGGGGAGAGCCTTGCAGGGTTCCTGACTTTAAGTGGAATGCTTTTGATTTTTTCTCATCTAGAGTGATGTGGGTTTGTTGGATATGACTTTAATTATATTGAAGAAAGTTCCTCCAGTCCAATTATCCCTAGGACTTTAGACATGAAGGCATGTTGAATTTTATTGAAGGCCTATCCTGCATCAATTGAGATGACCATGTGTTTTTTGTCCTTCATTACATTTATGTGCTTTATGACATTTATTGATTTACATATGTTGAACCATCCCTGCATCCTAGTTTAAATTTAGCATGGTCATGCTGGATGACCTTTTTGATGTGTGTCTGTATGTGAATTGCAAGTATGTTGTTGAAAATTTTTGCATCCATGTTCATTAATGAAATGGGTCTATAGATTTCTTTGTTTGTTGTATCTTTGCCTAATTTTGGTGTTAGAGTGATGCTGGCTTCATAGAAAAAAAATGGGAGATTTCCCTCTGTTTCTGTAATTTTTGAATAATTTCAGTAACAATGCTTATAGGTCCTCTTTAAGTGTCTTATAGAATTCTCCCTTAAATCCATCTGAGCCTGGGCTTTTATTATTTGGGAGATTTTGTAATACCATTTCAATTTCCTCATATGTTACATGGGTCTGTTTATGCAGTCAATCTCTTCTTGATTAAGATTTGGTAATTTCCATGATTTCAGATATTCATCCTTTTATCTTAGGCTTTCAAATTTAATGGATTATAGGTTTTTAAAATATTCTTATATGATTGTCTGGATCTTTTCATTATCTGTTGTGATGTTTCCCTTTTCATCTCTATTTTTGTTGATTTGGAGTAGTTCTTTTTTCTTTTAGTTAACTAGGCTAGAGGTCAATCTATCTTGTTTATCCTTTCAAAGAACCAGCTCTTGGATTCATTGATCCTTTGTATTGTATTGTTTGTTTCTATTTCATTGATCTCCACTCTGATTTTTGTTATTTCTTCTTCTCTCTTGGGTTTATCATTCATTTGTTGTTGCCTCTCAAGTGTTTCTAGTTGCAGTGTTAGGTCCTTTATTTGTGTTCTTTCTTTTTTTTTTTAATGTAGGCACTTGGAGCTATAAATTTCCCTCTTAGGACTGCTTTTAAAGTATCACATAGGCTTTGTAGTGTTATGTTGTCCATTTCAGTTAGTTCTAGGAATACTTATATTTCTTTCTTTATTTCCTCCTTGACCCATTCATTATTCAGTTCTGTCTTGTTTAGTCTCCATGAGTTCTTGTAGATAGTAGGGCTTCTTCTGGTGTTGACGTTAAGATTTATTGCACTGCGGTTTGATAGAATGCATGGAATTATGTCAGTTTTTGGTATTTGTTGGGGTTTGTTCTATGTCCCAGTAAGTGGTTGATTTTGGAGAATGTTCCATGGAGTTCTGAACAGAAAGTATATTCTTTGTTGTTTGGGTGGAATATTAGGTAGATGCTGTTAGATCCATTAGTATATTGTACTGTTCAGTTCCGATGTTTCTCTGTTTATTCTTTGTCCAGTTGACCTGTATAGTGGGCTCAGTGGGTATTGGAGGCCCCTACTATTATTGTGCTGGGATTCATCTGTGCCTTAATGTCCTGTAGAATTGCGTTTATAAAGTTCGGTGCACCAGTTTGGTGCGTATATATTCATGATTGTTTTTTCTTCATGGCTAATTGTTCCTTTGATAAGAATGTAGTGACTCTCTTCATCTCTTCTGATTAGTTTTAAGTTGAAGTCTATTTTGTCTGATATTAGAATAGTAACTCCTTGCTTTTTGGTACCATTTCCTTGAAATATTTTTTTTCAATTTTCCTTTTCATTTAACCTTGAGATTTCTTCACTATTTCCACTTTCTTCTATAGTTTGTTATTCTCTTCTTTTAGGTTATCTCTATCTCCTTCTAATTATTTGATTTGTTTGTGTGTTCTTTATATTATTTGATTTCTTTGAGTATGTTTATGATAGTTTTTTAAGACCTGAGTCCTGGTTTATCTCCAGGGAGTACTCATTGTAGGAGTCTTCTATAGGACTGGTAGTAATTATTTGGTTTTCCCATATTATTGTTTCTTCAATGTAGTTTTTTCCATTTTGCTTATATGTTACTCTAAAATATGCATACTTCCCCTCCACCTATATACCCCAGATCCAAAGTCTCTGATTTTCTTCTTATTAGTTATCAAAGACTGGCTGTTCTAGGCTTCAAATTTTCACTTTTTTAAGTATAATGCTTTTATTGATATTTTGTGTATTGTACTGAAGGGGCCTGCTAGTCCATACCCTTCTAGTCTGGAGCTTCTCTAGAGGCCCAGACAGGTAACAATCAGATGTGCTTGAACCTGTGCCAGGTGAAGGGAGACTATTGGCTCCCTTAGGCTGGCTGTAGATATATGGGTATGGGTGCAGGGCCAGGGAACCTTAGCCTGGAGCCTGAGGTGCTCCCTAGCTAATGAGTTGGGATTCTAGAAAATCTCTGGAGCCAAACCATATTGGCCTCCAGCCTCTGTCTCATCTGCTGGGTGCAGAGTATTTGTGTGGGAGTTTGGCCTCAGGGTGGGTGGATGGGGCTCTGTTTCACCTGTCAGGAACCAGAGCTGGATCCATGGGGTTGAGGGTGAACCGAGTTGGACTTGGAGGTCTGGTCCAGATGCAAACCTTTAGGTGGGTGGGCATGCCTTGCATTGTCTGCTGGGGACAGGCAGCTGAAGCAGATGCATACTGTCATGTGCCGGGTTCTGTCTGGGTTTCCAGATCCTTGGCCATGTAAGCAGGGATTGGAACTTCTGGGCATCAGGAACCCGCTTTTGCAAGTTGGGTGCTGGGCCCCTAGGGCAGAGATGGCAGAACTTCCTGAGCTGGAACTAGAACTCCTGGGACCCTTGAGATGGGCACTGCTGCTAGGTCCCTGCCTGGTGGGCCTGCAGGCCTGGGCTGCTCTGCCTGGGCTCTGTCTGGTTCCACCTGATTCAGTTCCCCTGGAACTCAGAGCTCCACCTGACTCCACCTGTACGGACTCTACCCCAACTCTTAAGGATGCATTTTCATACTGTATTTCGTTCTTTATTTTTTATTTTTAATTAATTAACTAATTAATTAATTTCAATGTTGGAAATTGAATCCCAGGCTTCACACATGCTGGACACACAAGCCGTTTGCCACTGACCCAGATCTCCAGCTCTAACATTTCTTTATTTTATCTCGTATAATTCTTAATATGAATTTCTTGACAACAGTGCAGAGTTAGATGAATTTTTATCCTTTCAAATAAATATTATGTTTTATAGTTGTACCTGTATTCTATTAGCATTTAAAGGATGTCTTTGTAGTTTCCTTTCAACTATGGTTTTTTTTTTTTTTTATTTATTTCTATATGTGTATGAATGTACTGTCTGCATGCAAGTTTGTGCACCCGTGTCGTGCAATGCCGCGGAGGTCAGAAGAGGGTCTCGGATTCCCCTGGAGCTGGAGTTCTCCTGGAATTGGAGTTTCAGACGGCTCTCGGCCGCCATGTGGGTGCTGGGGATCGAACCTGGGTCCTCTGTAAGAGCGGTCGGCGCTCTTAACCGCTAGGCCATCTCTCCAGCCCCTCAACTATGTTTTTTATTATTATTTTTAATTGCTCGAATCTGGCTTTCCTGGTGTATATGATGCAAGGAAACTCTTCTCTGAGCAGATCGATTATATTACAATTCAAAATGTTAATGGTGGGGTTAGAGTGATGGCTCCATGTTTAGGAGAACAGATTATTCTTCCAGAGGACCTGGTTTCAGTTCCCAGCACCTACATGGCAGCTAACAACTGTTCATAATGCCATTTCTAGGAGTTCTGATGCCATATTTTGGGTTCCACAGGCATTGCATTGCACATAGGAGTACATGTACATTCATGAATCCAAAACATTTATGTAAGTAAAGTATAAAATATATGATAAAATGTTAAAGGGTATTCCACACTGCAGTGCACACTGAAACAAATACAATTCTATTTACAACACGCCATCATTTCATGAGTAGTGCAGGAGGCTCATATTTCTCCCACATGCTTCTTTCCTCCTTAAAAGTGCTATGTGACACAGTAGGACAAGAAAGAGAAATTAAAGGAATATTAATTGGAAAAGAAGAGGTCTAACAATCCCTTTTTGAAGATAACATGATAATTTAAGGAACGCCAAAAATTTCACCAGAAAACTCCCAGAAACAATTACCAGTTTCAGTAAAGTGGCAGGTTACAAAATTAACCTAAAAAATCAGTAGCCTTTCTTTTCAACCTTCTAATATGGACTGAAGGCTAATGTCTCCAAGAATCCTCCAAACCTTCAGTGCCAGATAGGGACTGCTAAGAGTTCTAGCTTGTGGTCTGAGCAGCTACTGGGGTTTCAGCCTCTTCAGAGTATAGACTGCCATTGATGGACTACCCAGGCTGTGTCACAGAGACCATGCAGGAACATAAAGACAGGATGTGGTGCTTTGGTGACCATGGGAAGGGAAAACCCCCAGTGTGGATCATAGGGGCAAGATTGATGGTTGGGCTTGCCAAGGAGGAACCTTTAAACAATTCCTTCAGAAAAACATGACATCTTTCAGCCTAATAAAGAAAAAAAATTAAAAAAAAAGAAAAAAAAAAAGAAATCATAAGCTGAAGATGCTAAAACCTATGATGTCATACTTTGGAGTGATGCAAATTTGAAGGAACAATGATGACAACAACAACAAAGATGACAACAAGAACAAAGACTGGAACAAGAACTGACTGAAATGGTGAACTTATGCCCCAAACAGTAAACTTCTGCATCAAAAATTTTAAAAGAGACTATGAGAAAGATGAGAAACGTATTGCAGAATGCATGAGCTCTGGTGGAGTGGGGGCAAGGAAGGGTGAATGAGTCTAGATTTGTTTGGGAAATGTTGTTTGGGCTTGCCAAGAAGGAGCCTTCAAACAATTCTTTAAGGAAAACATGACATCTTTCAGCCTAATAAAGAAAATAATAATAATAATAATATAAATAATAGAAATCATACTAAAGATACTAAAACCTTTGTTGTCATAATCTTCATATATGTGTCATATGTGTCATAATCTTGAATGAATGCATATTTTGGAGTAGTGTAAATTGGAAGGAACAACAACAACAAAAGACTGGGTCAAAGAACTGACGTTTCAGTCACTGTTTCAAGTGAACATCTGTCCGAAACGGTAAACTTCTGCATTGAATTTTTTAAAGTTATTTTATTATTTTTTTATTTATTTATGTGTATGAATGTGCTGTCTGCATGCAGGTTTGTGCACCCGTGTCGTGCAATGCCGCGGAGGTCAGAAGAGGGTCTCGGATTCCCCTGGAACTGGAGTTCGCCTGGAATTGGAGTTTCAGACGATTCTCGGCCGCCATGTGGGTGCTGGGGATCGAACCTGGGTCCTCTGCAAGAGCAGTCGGCGCTCTTAACCACTAGGCTATCTCTCCAGCCCAGAATTTTTATATATTTTTATTTTTTATTGAACATTTGTACAATTCATACAATGGTTCCCAATCAAACCCAAGCCCCCTCCCATGCACCAATCTTCCATTAGAAGTCATGCATTACAACATCCATGCTAAGCCTCATCCAGTCAAACTCCCAAACCCACACATCCTTCTGTGAAAATAGGCCTGCTAGAGTCTAGCCAGGATATTTAGGAATCCCAGGTAAGGAATATTCTTCCTCACCTAACAGTTATCAGTTTCTTATAGTTTTCTGTTCAGGGTCAGTCCCCCACCCATTTCTCTTCCTCCACTTTGAGACCTTGCCCCAGTTGGCATGGGTCCCATATCTGATGGCTATGTTGCCACAGGTTTAGAGGTGAAAGCTTACGGTTTATTGTAAGTCACTGCTTCTCTATGCTCATGCCTGGCCCTGACTCTTACAGTCTTTCTGTCCCACTTCCTCAATGATCCATGAGCTGTGGATGAAATTCGATACAGGGGGCCATCCAGAGACACTCTGGGGGTCCCATTCTTTAGAAGTTGACTACTTGTGCCTTTCTGTTTGCACCGAACTCCACTTTGTACGGAAGCATTGCTGGTGACAAATTGAGGGGTGCACTCATTTTCTCTCTGCCCCTCGTTCTCTGTAGAGGTTCAGTTGTAGATGTGCTTCTTAGGAATGGAGATTTTTCAGATGTATGTGTACTGTGCCTGACCAGTTGTTGATTTCTGCAGTGGCCTCCATCTTTTGTATAGAGTTGCTTCTTTAATGAGTGGCATACGACAGAATTGTCTTTCAACTGGGGATTTGGTGTTAGCATCCACAAATGAGGGAGACCATTTGCCTCGTGTTTCTCTGGGACTGTGTTACTTCACTTAGCATAGGCTATGAGTTCCATCCATTTACCTGCAAAGTTCATGATGTCATCTTTCTTTACCGCTGAATTGTACTCCACTGTGTAGATGTATCACATTAAACACATTGAAAATTTTAAATGAGACTGAGAAAAAGGAAAAACATGTTTGGCAGAAAGCATGAGCTCTGGTAGGGTGTGGCCCAGGAAGGGGGAATGGGTCTGGATTTGATTGGGAAATTTTGTATGAAGTGCACAAAGCTTCAATAAAAATTGGCTTTGAAAAAAAGTGTTAAAAGTGTTGTCATCCACTTTATTTGTCCTTGTACTGTAGTCACCCGAAATAGTAATTTCCTTTACATATAATTCTACATGCTGTGACTTCCTTGCTAGGATGGATTGGAACCTGGAAGTGTGAGCTAAGCAGATCCCTCCTTCCTTAATTTGCTTTTGGTATGTTATTTTAAACATCAACAGAACCAAAACTAAGACACAGTCTCTCTTCATTCTTGAATTCAATTATACTTCTGTTCATTCATTTCAGTTTGTTCCATAATTCTCGGAACTCGAATGTGAGGATAATTCTTGATGTTATTAGGCACTGGGCTGGACATCGCACTCACGGCACTTGGCTGTTCCTGTCAGTCGCTCCACGTCCTGTGTACCCTCGTTTTCATTCCTCCCTCATTTTGAGTTCTTACCATACTTAATTCAGTTTTAGTCTTTTGGATGTCATGCTTGGCAGATGGGGAGCATTCGATGGCCTTATTAAATCATACTTTGGGGGCTGGAGAGATGGCGTAGCAGTTAAGAGCACCGACTGCTCTTGCAGAGGACCCGGGTTTGATCCCCAGCAACCACATGGCGGCTGAGAGCAGTCTTTAACTCCAGTTCCAGGGGAGTCTGATGCCCTCTTCTGACCTCCGCAGCATCGCACAACACGGGTGCACAGACCTGCATGCAGACAGTACATTCATACACATAAAGAATAAAATAAAATAAATAAATAAATCATACTTTAAAAATTTATGTTACATTTATATGTGAGGGGAGCACATATTGGTCATAGCTCATATGAGGGCCAAAAGAATATATTAAGGAGTTATTTTTTCACATTTTGCTATAAGGATCTTGGGGATTGTGCTCAGGTCAGCAGGCTTGGAGACAAGCACCTTTACTTCCTGAACCATTGTGCAAGCCCAAATCACAGATTCACAGTAGGTCTTGTTAGGATTCGAGAATCCACACCAGACACACCAAAGGATGGAAAACCAAGAATTTATTTCGGGGGAAAAAAGTAAACCAGCATGCTGGGGTGGGAGGGAAAAGGCTCCGACTACAATAACTTGGCTTGAAGGCCTTTTATACAGGGTCAGGGGAATTTTAGCGGGGTTTGGGTAACTTCTAGCCTTATTGGATAATAACAGGCTTATGGCTAATGGTTAGGTCAGCCCAATGGCAACCCACATACAAACAGTTATCTTTAACAAGTTTAAATTAGCTGTTCTTCAGGCCTTGAACAACTGTCTTTGAGCAATCTACCTTTTTCCTGAATTGGACAGGTTCCAGTAATTGCTTAAAATGGTGGCTATACTCAAAATGGAGTCAGTGTGGGCCTCTCTTACAGTCTACATGTTGGGTCTATATTCTCCATGATTGTTTCTCCAGTAATTTACCTTCTCAACCAGAAACTAAATACTTTCTTTTGCTGTACTGTTTTTTTTGGTTGGTTTTTTTTTTTTTTTTTTTTTTTTCTTTTTTGAGACGGGGTCTCCCTTAGACCAGCTGCCAAGGAACTCAAGGGTCTCTGTAGAACCAGGCTGGCCTTGAACTCACAAGGATCCTCCTACCTCTGCCACCCAAGTTCTAGGATTAAAGGCATACACCACCACGCCCAGCTTGCTGTAGTGTTTCAATCTATTTCCTTGGGACACTGTCACCCACTTTTTCTCATGAACAGAAGTCTGCTTACAACTTCCTAGTAGGAGTTTCTGGAAGATACTCCCTAGGAGTTTGAAATTTTGTGCATGGAATTATCTGATTGTATTTTCAATCATTAAGTTTTCTCCTTTCCTTACAGAACAAGAAGAGGATAGTTCTTCAAAATTCACTGTGAAAAATGAAGTTCTTGGAAATAAAGCCCATGAGATCTGGGCAATCTAAGACAATGGTCTGTAATAAGTCTCACTCTTACATTGTCCGCACTCAGCCTCCTTCAGTTCATCAGAGCTGGCAGTACCAAGACCATCCCTGCTTCAGTGAAATAGGCGGAGGTCTCATAGACTCATCATATATTTAGGACTCCTAGCCACACATTCTATAATAAAATGATAAAAAACATAATTGTCACAGTCATAAAATGATGGAATGAACTTCAGAGAAGTATGTAGTATGTTCTTGATGTCCACAACAAAGTTGTGAAAATGAACATGAAATAGTTTCTGCCCAGGAAGTTCATTAGAAACTTAGTGCTCAAGGTTTTCATTGAGGTCACCTTCTGCAAAGCAAATATCTGAATTTCAAGCTCCTCAAAGAAAATATTTTTTTCAGCCTAAGTCATGTGGTATATGTGAATAGATTAAGCCCAGTGAGCCCTGTTTTCAGCTTTGAAGACTGTGGGAAACTTCCTGAAATCCATGTTCCCAAATGCTATCTCAGACCTGCTCCATTGATCATCTATAGTATTTTCTCCAGCTTCTGCCTCAGAGAAAAGGGTGGAATCTGCTCAGATGTGCTCCATGCTCAGCTTTCAGGGTCCTGAGGTACCATAAAACTGTAATACCTGAAAAATACAAACAAGCTCTTACATTTCTGTTCATTTCGGGTATTTCTTTTGAAAGCATGGATGTATTGATATCTTAAATTTTTACACGTCAGAACTAAACCAAAATTCCCAATGAACAATTTAGTATAACAAATTCTACTATAGGAAAAATCTTTCACAGAGATGGTTAACAGTAAACAAATCACTCTCTTCTTTCTGAAAGCAAAGAGAGAAAATACAGGCATGATTTTCCAGGATACACACACACACACACACACACACACACGCACATATGTGTGTGTGTGTGTGCATATGGATGGATGTATAAAAATGTAGGTGTTTGTTCATGCCTCTGTGTGTATACATATGTGCATGTGGGTCTAAGTATAAAAGTGTATTTATGTATGTATATACACACATGTATGTGTGTTTAATCATGTGGTAACACTCAGAAACAATCAAACTTCGGTGGTTTAGAATAATAATCATCCACCATCCATATTTTAAATATTTTATTCATTATTTTTATTTTATGCGAATGAGTGTTTTTCCCGCATGTAGATCAGTGTACCCATGTTAGTGCAATGCCTGCCAATGTCAAAAGAGAGCATAGGATCCCCTGAAACTAGAGTTAAGGATGGGTGTTAGCCCCAATGTGGGTGCTGGGAAATGAACCCAGGTCTTCTGCAAGAGCAACCAGTGCTCGCAACTATCTCTCCAGTCTCCATATTTTAAATCTCATGGAAGGATTTCTGTAAGATATTATTATTATTGGAGCCTAAGCCAATACCAATTAAATAAGAATTCTTTGCATTTGGATTCAAGCGTTGGCATTTTAAAAACGCTTCACATATGTTTAAATGCACAGCCAAATTAAAAACAATTTTGCCTGGAAAGACTTCTGAAGGCAGAATCTGGATTTTACCCATCCCAAATCTCTCCTTTTAAAATCCAACAATTCTACTCAGGTTCAGGAACACATGTCTGTCATCTGAGCACTCAGGGTATGGAGGCAAGCAGGTCAGAGGGACAAGATCATACTCAGTTACAAACCCTGGGTATCTTATTTAACTTAACCAAAATTTTGAGACTAGATATTGATACCTAAATTTAAGCATAGACATCTGTACTTTCTAAACCACTTCCAAGATGTTATCATATGTGCTCCAGTTTAAAAACTATAGATCTAGTACTCTTGATATCTAGGAAGAAAAGCTTTGTGTATTATCTATGATCTTGTTTCTAGAAATAGTGAAACTTTAACGAACTTACCACTTTAAAACATTTCAATAACCTACTCTATGAAGATGGAGATATTATGATGAATTATGGCAGATGATAAAATTATCAAAGAAGCCAGATTGTAATGAGGAGCAAGACAAATATTTCAAGAAAGAAACAACTTGTTAAGACTGATCTCATAGTTTCAGTCTGTAATATCTTTGTATTTTTCAAGACTGGAGAGAGTGCCTACAGTGCCTCTGCCCAGAGGTTACCTTATATGGTATTGAAAAGGCAAATGTCAAAATTTTGTCTCAACTGGTACTGATGATGTCCATTAAACCAGCAAAGCAATATCCTCTGAGGTAGTGGTAAACAACACTCTTGTTCCATATCTTTCATTGTCTTTAAATCAATGTTTCTTTTACCCATGATGTTTTGAGATTTCTGTTTACAAAGTTGGAAGTTCTTTGAGACTCCCTGTGTAATTTGCATTGAATAATTGTTTATAGGGTTGTATAAAGTCAAGAAAGGCTTGACATGTATTTGCATTGTGGAGTTTGCCCTGCAGTTGTCATAGAAACAACGTGTCCTTCACACTGTAATGAAGAGGAGGACAGAATCATATGGAGAAACTGAATTCTATCACTATAAAGGGAACTAGAGATGCCATTTCCAGACAGTACATCTAAGAACACAAATATTGCTATTTTAAACTACTTGATTTGGTAGGGGTTTGTTACTCAGCATAATTTAACAACAGATAACTGATACATAGTATAAAAATTTTATATTATAATATCAGTTTTTATACTATAATATCAGCATAAATGATATTATAGTATAAAAATTCAGACACAAATGATCAAAAATAGGATTGACTAAGTAAAGTCTGATGTATTGAAGCTACTAAAATACTTTTTACTTAAATATTTAAAATTTATTTATTTTTATGTGTATAAGTGTACTGTCTGCATGTAGGTTTGCACACCCTTGTTGTGCAATGCTGCGGAGGTCAGAAGAGGGTGTCAGATTCCCCTGGGACTGGAGTTAACACGTTTTACTTTAAAAATGTTGTGTTAATCCATGTGAGAGTACACAGTACTTTTGAGGTTGCTTATAGAAATTAGAGAACATAAGTTTCCCTGGAACTGGAGTTAGAGGCAGTTGTGAACCTACTGGTGTAAGTGCTGGGAACCAAACTCAGGTCCTCTGGAAAAGTAGCAGAAGCTCTTAATCATTGACTCATCAGCACATAAAATAATATGTTATGGGTGTATTCACTACATAAAACTACATATATGTACTCGGTAAACTAACATAATGAATATGTACAAAATAACATATATAGTTGCTTTTGGTATAGAGAGTTCTATCTTTATATAGCTATACATTTATATGTGAACTTAACTCTTTGCACAAGAAAAGATTATAAATGTGAAAGCAAAACTACTAAAATTGGTTATTTCCCAATACAGATGGTAAAGACATATTAACTATCTATACTTTTTTACTTTCAAATTTTTAAGAATGTAAAGAAGGGGAAGAAAAAGATTGAGGACAATTGAATATTCCAGGCAGATAGCTGTAGAATTCTATTCAGTATTCCAAATGTCGAGTTGGTTCCTGTGCATACTAACGGGCTTGAAAACATCTGAGTGTCTCTCTGCACTCACCATTGTATATAAGATCTGAATGAATGAGTGTCTGAATGGGGGCACACAGCTTATTGATGTCAATAAATGTTTTCATCACCATAATGTGTCATCTGTAATTTGCATTCACTTTTTCTTCTTGATTCATGGAGATACTTTTATATAAGTTTTTTTTGACACAATAGACACTCAGTGTCCATTTGGTGGGTGCATAAATGAATAGTTGAAATGCTGAGAATGATTAGATGGATATCAGATGTAGGAGAGATGGTCAAACAAAATAATGGCTCTTGTCCAATCACACTTGTTTAGTTAGAGGATGTGATGGGAGGCAGGAGCAGCTGCACAGTGAGTCTGTCCCAAAGTGTATACTATATATAGCACATTCATATGAACAGCACTAAGATATCGCTTTGTTCATAAGAAAACTATCTTTTTATAAAATGTCTGATTATGAAAAATACTGTGTTCCAATACTATGGAATCCAATTACATACGGATTATTCAACTTACAAATTGGAAACAAACTGGAAACCATTTTGTTTCATTTTTACTGTTTTATTGAGTTTTTGTGCACTTCATACAATACATCTTAATCAAATTTAGACCTACTTCCCATAGCCTCTTACCATATTTCAGGTGTTCTGTCATATATATTAAGTTCTATCCAGTCAAATGTTTCTATCCAGCATTTCTCCCTGCAAGTTCATTCATTGGAATCTCGTCAGCCTACATAAACCCATTCCCTTAAGGATGATCTACTCTCTCTCCTTTCACAGTAATCATTTTCCATTAGCTCCTTAGCTAGGATTGTAGCCTCCTGATCATTCCCAGCACACTATGCTGGGGTGTCGTCTGATTGAATTGTCATGAATTATGTATGCTGTCAGCATTGCTGCAAGTTCATGTGAACAATTTCCAATGGCTTGAAAGTCTCTGCTTCTTTATGCTCATGCACTAACTCTATCTCTCACAATCTTTCTGCCCACCCCTCCATAATGATCCCTGAGCTACAGGGATGAGGTTTCATGTAGGAGTCCTATCCAGGGACATGAACTTTGCAGTCTCTCATTCTCCAAAACTTGGTCGGTTGTCATATTCTGTGTAAATTACACTCTACTGTATGAGGAAGCTTCATTGGTGAGAGTTGAGGGATGGATTAGTATTCTCTCTACCCCCTGTTCTGCTATGCTTTCTGAGGCTTAGGTGTAGCGGTTCAACAGTGGATGTGTCACTTATGGCTGGGCATCTCTCAGACATATATTCTGAGAGATGAACATATGAAGAGTTGTGGAACTCTGAAAGACCCTTACTATGTTGCAAAAAGAAGCTTAATTAACTAGTGGTGTATGGTACATTTGTCAGGAGAGATGGCTGGTCTCAGGAAGCCAAGGCAAAGTGCGGCCAAACTGTAAATCTTGGTTTCACAAAGGAACTACTGCCTTTGAAATAGTGATCACCTCTTTGGATCCTGCAGTATGATCAAATGTTAGGCTTTCAAATTGGATCTATATCAAATTGGATATATCAAAACATATATCGAAAAGTATGAACCAAATATCACAGGAACCAACAATAAATGTTTCACTTTCAGAAAGGGGCTTCATTCTTACTAGGAGCTAAAGATGCAGCAGAAGTTGCAGCAGTTACAGTCACACAGAGCTCAACTATCATGTCAGTTAACATGGACAGAAAATCAAAAAGTACTTCATTTCAACAAGAGTCTGGAGTACAGAGAAATTAGAACTTTCTCAGTACTCCCCACAAGAGAATACACTACAAGCCCTCCCAGTGGAGGCCTGAAACAAAGGATAGCAATAAACTGTATAATAAGTATATATCTATATTAGCTTATTTCAGGGATTAGCCATAACAGATTAACAATAAACACTATTTATTTTGTATGTGAAAGATAATAGAAATTATTTTAAGTATGAAGAAAGATGAGCATAGGTTACATGCAAACAATACACCTTTGAATAGAAGAGAATTGAGCGTCTACAGATCTGATATCTGTAGATATCAGATTGGTCTTTGAACCAACATCCCAGTGGATTCAAAGACCAGGGGTCCTTGAACCAATGTCCCAGTGGATATCAAAGAATATCTGCACCATACTCACTCTTCTTGTTGTGATTATGTGGGCTGAGGCAAAGCCTACACAGGAGCTGATATGACACAGTAGTAAGCTACTATGCAGGGTTCTGTGAACATAAATACTGCAATGTCATGGTAGGGCACTTGATCCACAGTGGTGCCCCAGTGACTAAAGGGCACATATGAGGATATTCTGGAAAATGAAGGATGCATACATTGTATGGCCAGAGTTAGACATAGTAAAAGTTAATCATACAAGATAGAATTTTGGGCACTTTAAATTTTATGACCAATTTACCTCAGGATTCTGTATTTAATATTTTTGCACTGCAATTGGCAGTAAATAGCCTAAACCTTTGAGAGTAAAGCTGCTGAAAAGGGCGAACTATCTTTATATTTTAGTTCTGAATTATACTTTAGTTCTTCTTTATATATAATTTTGGAAGGCAGCTTGTCTTAGTCCATTTGTGTGCTTTGATGAAAATGTCAAAGACTTATTTATGAGTAAAAGAAATCTATTACTTATAGTTCTGAACACCAAAAATTTAAGACCAAGGCACCAATAGGATCATTGTATAAAGAGGGTTTGGTCTCTGCTTCCAAAATAATGTTTTGTTGCAGTATCTTCAGAAGGAACAAATGCTCTGTATTCACATGGAAGATGGGACAGATGGATGAAGGACGCCTATTGTAGCTACTTCCAGCTCTCTTATAAAGCACTGATATGATTATGAGGATACATTTATCAAGACTTAATTACATTATCCAAACCATCTCCTCTTAGTACTACAGCCACTGCGATTAAGTTTCAACATAACCTTTGGAATGGACATGCATTCATTTATAGCCTTATTGTAACTAATTTCTGAGGTTTCTTTTTTTTTTTTTTTTTTTTTTTTTTTGTCTTTTCGAGACAGGGTCTCCCTGTAGCCCCAGCTGACCTGGAACTCACTCTGTAGACCAGGCTGGCCTTGAACTCACAAAGATCTGCCTGCCTCTGCCTCCCAAGTGCTAGGATTAAAGGCGTGCACCACCACGCCCGGCTTTTTTTTTTCTTTTTTCTTTTCTTTTCCGAGGTTTCTTATGTGCAGAGTTTCAGAAAGCTCTGAAAGAGTTAGAGCTGAGCAAGCCCAGGCAGAAAGAATGCAATCATCTACTGTAACAAGTCTGTTAATTCATGTAATTTCTCTAAAAAGGAAACTAACAGACCTAATCATTACAAAAATAGTTACTTACATACAAAGACCGACATGTATTAAGTACTAAGTAGTTATTAGCCTCCTCTCAGTTCTTATCTGATTTCATCTTTTGCCTCTGTCCTGTTTATGCTTCCTCCTTTCTCTCCCTATTTTTCCCAAACTTCATGTATGAAGAATTGCTGAGTCAAAGCAGATGCTTCAGAAAAGAGATCAGAATAAGAATAGTACTGTATATGGCATCCTCCAGATTTCATGGGTTCTGCAATTGGATTTCCATCTACGTTATGGATTATTCCAATTTAGAAGAACAAAAATTCATTGGTCATAATGGAATGACCAGGGTCCTACCATGATTCTCATTCACTGAGAACTCCTTGATTTTCGCTGGTCCTAAACTCGCAGTTTAAGTGGCTTTGTGGAAGGCCCAACCTGATCCATAAAGGTTTACCTTAGTGGCTACAGTCTCATGTTGGATTTTCTTTTTATTAATTTTTTATTGAGCACTTGCACAACTCATACAATAGTTCCAATAAAACCATGACCCTCCCCTCCATGCCCCAGTCAAGCTCCCAAACCCAGACATCCTGTGCAAATAGAACCTTTGGAGTCTAGTCAGCATCTCAAGGAATCCTAGTTAAGGCATACTCTTCCTCATTTCCTCACTCAATAGTACTCAGTCTCTTGTCTTGTAGTCCTCAGTCTACAGTCAGTCCCCCATCCATTTCTCTTACTCCACTTTGAGACCTTGTCTCAGCATGTGTCCCATGTCTGATGACTAAATTATCACAGGTTTACATGTGAAAGCTTACAGTTTATTTTAAGTTACTACTTCTCTACATTCACGCACCAGCCCTGGCTCTTACAATATTTGTGCTCCCTCTTCTGCAATGATCCCTGAGTTGTGGGTAGGTGAGGTTTAATATAGGGGCCCCATCCAGGGATACACACTCTGGGGGCTCCCATTCTTTGGAGGCTGACTAGTTGTGGCCTTCTGTTTGCCTCACACTCTGTTGTGTATGGAGCATCACTGGTGAGAACTGCAGGGTGAGCTCATTTTCTCTCTGCCCCTCATTCTGTGTGTAGAGGATCGGTTGCAGATGTGTCTCCTAGGAATGGGCATCTTTCAGATGGATATGTACTGTGTCTGACCAGTTGTTGGATTCTGCAGTGGCCTCCATCTTTTGCATAGAGTAGCTTTTTGATGAGTGGCATATAACATGCTTGTCTGTAAGTATAAGATTCTTGGTCTAGTGTATGGTAAGAAATTTCATTTGTCTAGGCATTTTCTTCTAAATATAGAGGTAAATAAAAACCTTCAGAAGAATTCCCCCTAGTCTTTTCTTCCACAACTCCATACCAGCTTTGTTTAGCCAAATTTATTTTTGCAAAAACAGAAATATCTATGCATGATTCCCAAGATTATGCAATATTTTAAAAAAATTATTAGTTCTTGAGAATTATATAATATACTCTAATTCTATTCACCTTGCTCCCCAAATCCTCACAGATCCTTTCAACTTCTCCACTACCCACAGAACTTTGTGTAATTATTGAAAATTAGTCATGAACTCAAGTGGAAAAACAATCATCTCAGTACATCTTCAAAACAAGCTCTAAGTTACTAATATTATGAACATTTCCTACACATTAATTGAAAAGTGGATAAATATGCTGAGGACAGAGATAGATATCTGATGGGTGGCAGGTAGACAGATAGATGAAAGATGATAGATAGATAGATAGATAGATAGATAGATAGATAGATAGTTAGTTAGATAGATAATGTATATATAGAGATGTAGAATATAAGTAGATATTTAGATAATAATGGCATTGACAGCTGTAAATGTCATATTATAAGTCTACAAATAATTAATATTCTTAATGAATTTAAGCGCAAATGTGAAGAACATAGTTTGAATCCCCAGAACCTATAATGTCAGGTGCAGTAGTGTATATCTATGATCACAGCACCCCTAAGTGCATATAAGAGGCAAAGACAGGAGAATCCATCGTGCTCCAAGGCCGACTAGTCAGGTGTACACAGTGTCAAACAACAGCAGATGCTGTCTCTAACAAGGAGCAAGATAAGGACTTAAACAAAAGCTGTCCTTTGACTTTCACACACGCATGGTGTTATATATGCACATCACACTCACGTGGAGTACTGCATGTATGCATATGAGTACACATGCACACATACACATACACACATGCACACACAGTGAAACAAAGAGATATTTTTCAAAATATCTTACTGTGCCAACTACAATATTCAGGAAAAGATAGATGAATCTTAGGCAATTTCTAAGTATATTTGTTACATGTGATGTATTCTATGCCCTGCTATGGGCCCGGCAGTGAGGATACAAACAGTAGAAACACATAATACAGACCTTGGAGTAAGGCTATTCCTAGTTTGAGTTCAATTTCTGCAACTTCCAACTTCATGGATCTTTGCCAAAAGTATTGCCTTCCTCTGTTGCTCTTTTTTTGGTTTTGTTTTGTTTTGTTTTTCCTGTGAAATTTGCCCAATACATGTTTGAGCCATACCCATGGTTGCTCAAAGGCTGTTCTGTGTTCAACACGTTTTGCCCTTATTTCCAGCCAGAGTATTGATGCATGGCCTTGGCAGTTGTCAGAGCTCACAGTTTAATAGGAATGAGAAACACGGGTGCAATTACAGTAGTGTATGTCGGACGCCCAGTGAATGCAGGCTGTTCCTCAGAGGTGGGATGCTCATTTCCTGGTAGATTAAATAGTCTTCCTCTTCATTTTCTGGGGGTGACACACAAGGCCAGGTTGGGAAGCGATACACCTTGGGAAGGCTGGAGGTATTATAGAGATTCCATGGAAAAGGTTAAGCTTTTAAAAATATACAAGAACAGGGCAAGGTTGCACTGCACATTTAAATACGAATTTCATCAGAAACCTGGGAAATATTTCTGAGGTTCAGAATTCAGGCTGCACACCTGAAAGCAAACCTTTGTCAAACCAGGAACTCCCTCACAAAGCAAGCCTTTGCATTATTTGGCATTCATTTGTCACATAATAATTATCCTATTAATCCAAATTAAACCCTTATCTCAGGCTCTTCATCCAAAGTGTGAATATAACAATTACTTGGGGGCTATACAGGGAGGGAGATAGCAGAACTGTGACTTGCATGAGAACAGATGCTGTGATTTTTTTTTTTGTAAAAGGAGAGAAATGCAATATTAACATATATAAGAGCTAAGTTTTGTGAATATATCAAAGAAATCTGATGAATTATAGGTTTGCAAAGGTTTTTCCAAGTTCAGATAGTGATCTTCCGGTAGCATCTAAGAAGCCATGGAGTCTCTGTTATGTAGAGATCCTTCTGGAAACATTACAGACTTCTTACAGAAACTGAAGAATACAGATCAGAAACAAACATCCAAAAAGACACAGTAGTGAAGCCATCAGCCTTCTGGGAGTCCCAGTGGCTGCTTTGTATCAACAACTGGATGGACTGTGAAGTCATGGGTTTTTGGAAATTTTCTTTATATCTGTACATGTATGCTACATGTACCTGCAGGTGTGGGTGTATGGACACCTCTGGCCAGAAGACAATGTCAGGTAGTCTTCCTCCAGCTCTGTCCACCTTTTCTTTCGATTTTGAGATGTGGACTTATTGGCCTGTTACTTGACTACTAGACTAAACTGGCTGGCCATTGACCATCAGGGATTTACCTGTCTCTTTCTCCTTAGCACTGAGATTTTAAGCACCAGGCACCATGCCTAGCTGTTTTAAAGGAGCTCTGGAGATTTAATTCAGCTCCATATGCGAATACTGTAAAAGGTTATTGACTGAGCTTTTTTCCCAGCCCAGGACACATATTATTTAAAACCATAATTGGGAAAGTCTATATCATAGTTCTGGAGTGTGATTCTGAGGACTGTCAGTCTTATCAATCTCTCAGGCAACTCTGAGCCAAGTGTAGGAAATTAATACCAAGTGGAAATCTCACCTATTAGTAAGATTTAACTAGACTGTTAAATAGAAATACAAACTTCTAAGCAGAAGCCTAGACTTACCACATCTCCACCTCTGACCTTTGGGCCTAGATACCCTTTCTGAACTCCCACAGATCAATATCAATTCTGACATCATGTGTCCTTTAGCCCCAATGCTTAATGATATCTACAAATTCATTGGTATGATGGTTAATCTTGGTTGTCAATTTTATAATCTGGGATCAACCAAAAGATGGGCCCATGACTTGGGATGGGTCTGTGAGGCTATTTCCTATAAAGATTAAATGAAGAGGGGAATTCCTCTCCCACAGTGAGTGGCATCTTCTAGTACTGACCCAGACATGACGAGATCTGAATGGTAAGCAGTGCTGTTTTTGCCTGCTTGCCTTTGCTTCTTGCTGCTGTGTGTACCCACTCTCAGCTACTGCTGTAGCTGCCATCCTTTACTGACATTGAAACCCAGGTTCTTTAGCCTCCAAGGTGAACTGAATACCAGAATCTCTTTAGGAATCCTCCAGGCCTTCCATATCAGAAGGAGACTGCCTAATTATCCAGCCACATAGACTGAGCAGCAGTTACCAGGTTTTGGGTCTCTCTGTTGTGTAGACAGCCACTGTTTGACTACTTAGCCCATATAATGTAAACCAGGCTAATAAATGTCTTTTGTATTCTATATTTATTCTGTCACTTCTGTCCTTCTTGAGATTTCTGATAAATACACCTAATTTCTGACCTAGTCTGAATTCTAGTACCATAGCATGTGGTCTCTCGATTCATCCAACTATAGTAGCAGAGGCAGGCAGATCTCTGTGAGTTCAAGGCCAGCCTGGTCTACATAGTGAGTTCCAGGAGAGCTGGGGGTACAGGGAGACCCTGTCTCAAAAGACCACCACCACCACCACCAACAACAACAACAACAACAATAATAATAATTACTTTTATTAGTCACCTCTTGTACCTTCCAGACATGTGACTTTGGCTAATTTCTATAACCAAGGAGAATCTTAGGTGAGGTGTCTGTGAAATAACCACAGGTTATCATAAGGATTATAAAGTAGCAACTTTAAAATCCACAGTAAATTGCCTAGCAGATAGTGAATAATGAACATTCATTTCTCCTCACCATGATTTTATTTGTAAATTTACAGACTTGTGTAACTCCAACATAGAATATTTTGATCAAGAGATTACTGTCAAACCAAGGTCACATCCCAGTTTTAATAAATAATGTAAAATAACAAAAAGACCAATTTCTGATAAGACTGAAATGAAACACATTTACTCATGTGTCACATAGGTAATATCTGTAACTAAAGGCTTTTGAAAATTCGATGTTCTGGGCTGGAGAGATGGCCTAGCGGTTAAGAGCACCGACGCTCTTGCAGAGGACCTGGGTTCGATTCCCAGCACCCACGTGGCGGCCGAGAACCGTCTGAAACTCCAATTCCAGGAGAACTCCAGTTCCAGGGAAATCCGACACCCTCTTCTGACGTCCGCAGCATTGCATGTCACAGGTGCACAAACTTGCATGCAGACAGTACATTCATACACATACAGAAATAAATAAATAAAAATTAAAAAGGAAAAGAAAATTCAATGTTCTTTTACATTTATAAAAGTGATCAAATTATTTTTATTCCTGGGAAGTGTCCTTAGGAAAACAGTACTTTTAGAAATATGTTCATTTCACCATTATTTAAAATAATAGAGAATTTTAAAACCAGCTGAATTTCAAACAAGTTATTTAAAACACTCATTTAGATGTCATATTATGGCTGTGGTTGGATGTGTCCCATTTTAAGTTAATGCATTGGAAATGCATGGGTGTGAATAGATGGGGCCTTGAAGAGGTGACTAGATCTTGAGGGTTCAGTCTTTAGAGCTGATCAACACATCTAAATGCAAGTTGGAATTAGTGAGTTAGCTATCATTGTAGGATGGTCATGATAAAAAGGTGAGTTTGATCTCTCTCTCTCTCTCTCTCTCTCTCTCTCTCTCTCTCTCTCTC
Source organism: Rhizomys pruinosus (assembly GCA_009823505.1). NCBI lineage: Eukaryota > Metazoa > Chordata > Mammalia > Rodentia > Spalacidae > Rhizomys > Rhizomys pruinosus. The sequence continues at coordinate 522,496 of VZQC01000974.1, read as the reverse complement.
TCTCTGTTTTTTATTTGAGATGACAGGTGAGAAAATTCCTATTAGACAGGAGCTCTCTGAACCTCAGACATCCCACCTTCTAGAATTAAAAACAAACCCAAACATCTTCTGTTCTTTATAAATCATCTAGTCTTTGATCATCTGTCATTGCATCATAGAATGGACCAAACGATTTTGAAGACAATGAAAGTATTGGTTAAGATTACAGGCAAATTGTAACAGTATCTATATTATAATATGGATAAAAGAAATTATACAATTGCATGCATTCCATGATTACAAGTTTAAAGTGTTCATGTATAGAAGACATAGAAAAAGAATAATTATGTAAGTTGCTATGGAGCTGATATGTGATTTTCTTCTTTTTTATTTAGTTCTGCTATTATTTTATATTACAGCTTTATGTTCCATGACTAATTTAATATATCAGTTATACTCTTCTTTATTTAGATAAAACAAAAATCTCATGGTAATTGTTATATCCTTACAGGATGATGATATAAATCCACCTTTTTTGTCTCTGTTTACTACTTACCTGTGGGGAGCGGGTGTGGCGACAGTCCTAAGAAGGCACCCGAGACTTTAGCAAAGTTTTATGACTAACACCTGAGTCTTATGATTAACACCTGATTCCCTCCTACCTCCAAGTAAAGTCATGCTCACCGTTTGAGCTGTGCAGGTGCACCCTGTATACAAGATCAGGCCAGATGATACCAATAGACTAAGGCCACGCAACCTGGGCTGGGAAGGTGGATAAATAGAGGGACTTTCTAGATAGAGGGACTCTCTCTCCTTTCTAGTCTTAGGGGAGAAGCTTGCTTGCTTGAAGAAGGCTTGGAGAAGGGAGAAGGCTTAGAGGGAAAGACCTGAGGCTTAGCTAGATAGAGGGACTCTCTCTCCTTTCTAGTCTTAGGAGAGAAGCTTGCTTGCCTGAGGAAGGAGAAGGCTTGGAGAAGGGAGAAGGCTTGGAGAAGGGAGAAGGCTTAGAGGGAAAGGCTTAAGGCTTAGAGGGAGAAGCTTGAAGAAGGAGAAAAGATGTGCTTGAATAAACCGTTCTGACAAGACCTGCCTGCCTGAATAAACCGCTTTGAGAAGAACGAGAGAGAGGTGCTTTGTTGCTGCGGCTTCATACAAGTGTTTCCTACAAGTGTGCAAGTGTTTCATACACTTACCTAGTAACACGACCCTAAGCAGAAAACCTATACTAAACCCACAAGGTCCACCCCACAAAGGGCAAATCATACTGCATGCTGGGAAATGAACAAAACCAGGAATGGTTATCAAAACACAGGATAGGAAGGGAGCATGGGACATAAAGAACTGCACCTGTTGGGCCTGAGTGTGGGCTTAATAAGATCCCAAGGTATAGAATAGTAATCTTGGTTCAATGAACCAGGAGAGGAACAAGCAGAAGTGGATTTTCATTTATAGTTGAAGAAGAATCTGAGTCAGGTGCTGAGCAGGGCACTAGCAGGATGTACTGAAGGAGGGATTATCCTTAGCCTATGCAGTCAGTCTTTCCTGTCCCCACATGCCTGATTCCATGAGTGTCATCCTAACACATAGGGTACATTTACTTCTATTACTTTCATAACCAAATACCACAGACTGGATGGCTTAGTCAACATGAATTTATCTTCTTAGGTTTCTGGAGGCTGGAGGACTGAGTACAGGGTCTAAGGCCTCCTCTCCTTGTTTTTTTAGATGAGCATTTGACACACATCTTCAGATGGTCTTCCCTATGTAACTTTGTGTCCAAATTTCCCTCTTTTTAAATATAATGCTTTTATTGATGTTTTGTGTATTTCAGACATCATTTTTCAGTTCAATTTAGACATGTTTCCTTTCCCCCAACCCCACCTCAGATCATGCATTCTGCCATAAATATCCTGCATCTTTCTCTGTCTTCTTTTATGTTTTGGAATTCACATTTTCCTCCTTAAATTTTATATTACTCTAAAATATGAATACATACCTTCCACCCATATACAGTAATTACAGAGTCTGAAAATAGCCAGAAGATAATGCCGGGTCTTCTTCCTCAGGCTCTGTCCCAAGTGGTGGGTGGATTCTAGAGCCTATTAAGAGATTTACATTATAACAACATAGTTGCTTTCAGATAAAAAGAAATATAACAATAAGGTTGTTCAGCTTGCTTTTCAACTGGGGGATTTGGTGTTAGCCTCCACAAAAGAGGGAAACAATTTGCTGTTTGTTTTTCTGGGACTGTGTTACTTCACTTAGTATAATGGCTTTGAGTTCCATCCATTTACCTGCAAAGTTCATGATGTCATCTTTCTTTATCGCTGAATAGTACTCCATTGTATAAGAACATCAATCATATTTGTTTAGGGACTACTCTAATGGTCTGACAGTAACTCCATCACTTCTTGAGAAACCTGATCTCCACACTTATTTACAGTCTGACTTTCATGACTTTAAAGTGTCAACATATGATTTGGGGGAATGAAGCAATCAGCCAGTAGCAGTTGTTAAGCTTAGCAACAAAACATGAAGCGAATCTTTTGCAAACCATGGTGACAGAGTCATGTGATTCAAAATGTGCATGGTCAGTCTCTGTGGAAGCATCTGAGCGATTGCCCACCTAGAGCCTTGTTTTATTTGACAAAATAAGCTTGAGTATATAAGTGTATTTCCTAAGAGTATAACCAAGGTGCAATCTCCTGCCAATTTTTTGAATCTTCTTGTCTTTTGAACCACTCTGTGAGTTATCGCTTTTTTAATTTCTTTTCTCACAGCTGGTCCTTCTCTCTCCCTTGAAGCAGTTTCATCTCATCTCGTTGTATCTCAATTCCACGTGGGTACTTGTCTCTATAGGGAGGCATTCTAAGTGAGAGCAAGAGGCCCCAAAATCCCAGTTCCCACTTTGTGATAGGGTTCTATTGGACCCTATTGCAGGACATGGATCAAAAGTCTCTACTGAATTCTGGCTGAAGACTTTTCACTCCAGACTCCTGACACAGTCAGAATGAGAAAGTTTCTAACCAGAATACTGGAGTCCTCTTCTTGTAAGAAGAAATCTAGGCCATTATCCTTATTCCTGGGGATCATTCATTCCTCACGCTCTTTCTACTCTTCCTGTACCTGAGTTTTCTACTTATCCTCATTCTCTGTCTGATTCCTTTACCTCTCTCACTCACCCCAGCATTATAGCCTCTTTCCCATGCTTCAGACATGCCAGGCATTGTTGATCTGTCTGAGCACTTTTGCACTATTTGTTCTTCAGTCCCTGATGGTTTTCCTTCATGCATCCACATAGTAACAATCCTGTGTTTCAAAAGCCTCTAGACCCTCCTCATATTCTAACATATTTCATAATTTGTTTACTTAATAAGTTTTTGTTTGTTGACTGTCAGTCTCCACTACAGTATGCACAAATCATCAAAATTTTGCTCCAGTAAAATTTCAAGAACTAAGCAGGCATTGCTTATGTAGCTATTAAATTAGTTAATTGATTAATTAATTATAATCAACTAAGCTGCAGTGGGACCACCCAAGCACTATGCACAATGGGCAAATTATGCTAAGAAGGAAATATATGGTGTGTGTGTGTGTGTGTGTGGTTGTAAGAGAAAGAGATAGAGAGCCAAGATAACAGAGGGATGGGGTGACAGAATAGAGAGAATTCCTTTCTGTATAGGACTAGTTTGGAGACACATTCAAATTTCAACTGTTTTTTACATAATAATGGTAAATGTGTCTTATGTTTACTGAAAATGCACTTGGCTCAACACAAATTTATAGATCCAAAAAGTAAAAATCAGAAAAATATAGGCCATTGGCTCAAGGTCAAATGACAAATCTGAGGAAACATGGTAGTAACCAACTCTAGATCCCCTATTGAAAAGCTTTCAATGCAACATTATTAAAATCCTCATTTATTGACACACCAAGATGCTAACATATCATTTTACTCCATCTAACACAATAAAGGGAAATGCTTTGAGTAAGGAAAAATGGTTTTCTAAAGATGATGGGTGAGACATGTTCTCACCCCAATATTTTGCCTAAATAAATATTAAATATCCCATCTAACCCAATGAATCTACATTTTAATCACAACACGAGAGTATTAATTAAATTTGAAGTGAGTCCTCTATCATTAGATACAGATATATCTTAAATACTGACGTATATGGAGAGGAAAGATTTTAAGTGCAGAAGACTGTACTTTATAACAACCTCACTGATCTTTGATTTCTCTATTCTATCTTACATAGGATAATGATGGACAGAGTTCCAGTTAAATTGCCCAGTTTCTGGATATGTGAAGAGGATTAATCACTTATGTATGTGTGTCCCTCCTTGCATGGATCTGTTTGCCTTGTGAATATATCACAGGAAATTTGCTTTGCAGAGCTGGGTCTGCTTTTTCAGCTCATGAACTTCAACTAAGACTTATCCTATTAACTCTCTTAATTCTTAGGCCATTGGCATGTTCTGGACTCAGGACTCCAGCAGGAATACGTATATCTCAGGATTTCTCATCATCCATAATTATATGAACTAATCCATCATTTTATATGTATTAATAGATGTGTATGCATGTTTATGTGTCTTGGTTCTTTGCTCAGAATAACTCCTACTAATGCATCATACATGCTGCCATTTCTTTCTAGAATACTAATGAGTTTCTGGTAACCCATGTGTACTCAGAGATGCCAAGAAATGCCATACCATTAGAAGCTTCTAGGAATTTGAAATAGGCTAGGAAGAAAAGTTCAGATATTCTTTCTCACATCAATGGACATCTGAGATTTAGTCTAGATGCCAGGATATAGTGTTTTTTTTTTAATTTTTTTTAATTTAATTTTTATTGATGGTTTGTGCATTTCGTACATCATTTTCCAATTCAGATCAGGCATATTTCCCTTTCCCTTTCCTCCCCACCCCCACCCCATCCCAGATCATGTATTCTGCCATAACTGTGTAAAATAAGCCCTTTCCTCTATGGGCTCCCGATTTCCTCTTTCCTTAACAGCCTGTGAATGTTCTATGAAAAATCGTGGAACACATTTATTTGGTTCTTTATTCCTTCTTCACAATCCTTCAGAGTTAACTGGGGTGGATAATTCCAGGCATTTGTAATTTAGATTTTTGAAGATAAAAGCTTATATTCTCCACAACACAAGGCATATCTGTTCAAAATCCATCCTGAAACTCAAGGACATAGAATTGACTTCTTCATTTTCTGGGCTTTGTTGTGATATTTCTAATCTGAGGTGGTGAACCCGTCATAGTGTATTTTTAAGATGATTTATACTTTAAAAAAAGGTCAGAAATCAATACACACTAACGAAATAATACCTTACTAGATTTGTTAACTAATGAAGAAAATATGAACTAAATTTCATCTAAAACCATGATAATCCTGTTTATAGGAGCTTTTGGGAAAATTCTCTGTCTTTGAGAACAGATAGACAAGCAAATTCTGAGGATTTTCTGATGCAATTACACAGCCTTTTGATTCTGGCAGGTTTGTGTCTATCAAAGGCTAGAAGCTTTATTGATGTTTATTATTATTGTTATTATTATTATTATTATTCATTATTCCCTAAATCACTTTTAGCTACTGTGTGCCTTGGACTGGTACTTCTGAAATTCTAGCATGCCTACAAGTTCCATAGGATCTGGTCAAAATACAGATTCAAATTCATCAGATCTGTGATGAGGCCCAAGATGCTAGAAGTGCTTGACTCAAGGAGACCAATATTTGCTTTATTTGTTCAGTGGCCTTTGGTAGCACTCTTTGGTATACCAGAGACCAACTTTATACTTGCAAGTGTGGTCTCAATACATCTTTCCCATGCTTACACCAGGTCTTTGACTGCAGGGCCTTAATGCCTCTCTTCTTGCAGGTATCCAAGTTTACAGGCAAAAAGCCTTTACCTTTTGGGGGGCTTAGACGCCCTAGCCAACATCTCCTTGGCAGAATAACCCATTGCTAATATCAGAGCTCTCCATATTACTTAATATATTTTGCTTAATTACACGGCTTATAAAGACTTTAGTATTATATTTGGCTCTGAATAGAAAATTATCCTTTTACAGTTCTATGTCTATTAATAAATTACAAAAAGCAGTTATACCGGTTTTATAAGAGATTACCTCTATAACAGTCTGCTTTAATTTACAGTAAGGGAATGACTTCATTACCATCATGTTTTGCCCAAATACTCTCTGTGTGGAACATGCCTTGGAGTCTGGTTAGACCTACCAGGTGTCAGACCCTTAAAGCAAACTGACCCTTCTTCACATAGCAGCCATCAAATGGAAATGATTCCTCAGGTACTAGTGGACTTCTTCCCCACCTCCTCTTCTCCACACTCAGATTTTGTCTGGCTTGAGCTTGAACAGGTCTTTTGCGTGTTTTCACAGTTGCTGTGAGTTCACATGTGGAACTGCCATGTCTGGAAAACACTGTTTCCTCATCTTCAGCCACCACTCTAGCTCTTACAAATTTGAGATCTAGGGGACAGGTCATAATGCCATGTCCCATTTGGGACTGAGCCCTTTAACATTTTTATATTTTGTCTGTTGTTGTCATCTGTATAAAAGATACACCAAATTATCTGTCTGCTTGTATCTTTGATTTTTTCTCCTTATGGGGAAAGTAAGCTCTTCTGGTCCTTTCCTTTCCCTATCTCTTGCTTTGAATTATTTTTCAAAGGACTTCTGATTCATAGGGAGTCACAATGCACACTTACATTTGAATTTTTTGTTCTTATGCACCATAAGCTTAACAAACACAAAAAATTCTTTTCTTCTTTCTCTGATCTAGTAAAGTATAAGTTCTTTTTTAAATATAATACTTTTATAGATGTTTTGTGTATTTCAGATATAATATCTCAGTTCAATTTAGACATATTCCCCTTTCCCTTCCCCCCACCCACCCCATATCACACACTCTGCCTTAACTGTCCTGCATCTTTCTCTGTCTTTTTTATGTTTAGGAATTCACATTTTTCTCCTTTAATTTTATATTACTCCCAACCATGAATACATACCTTCCACTCATATACAGTAATACAGAGTCTGAAAATAAGTGGTAGGTCCATTCTAGAGCCTGTTAAGAGATTTACATTATTGCCGGGCATGGTGGTGCATGCCTTTAATCCTAGCACTTGGGAGGCAGAGGCAGGCGGATCTTTGTGAGTTCAAGGCCAGCCTGGTCTGCAGAGCAAGTTTTAGGACAGCTGGGACTACAGGGAGACCCTGTCTTGAAAAGACCAAAAAAAGAAAAAAAAAAAAAAAAAAAAGAGAGAGAGAGATAGGTTTACATTATTACAGCATAGTTGCTTTCAGATAAAAAGAAATGTAGCAATAATGTTGTTCAGCTTGCCTTTCAACCTGGGATATGGTGTTCTCATCCAAAAATGAGGGAAACCACTTGCCATTTATTGTTTCTGAGACATAAAGTGTAATTCTAAATCATGTAATAGTACTACCTTAACTGAATGAATGAAAGAATGAAGAAAGAATGAGTGAATAAACCTTATGGGTTGACAGATGGGCATCCATAAATGGTACTAATTACATGAACTATGCAGGTATATAAATAGTGTGGAAATTTTCTTAGACTCATCTATTCATAGGAAAGGATCAGGGTGTGTGTAAGTTCCAAAGCCTGTGGCAGAAGATGACCCAAGACTTTGAGATCTTGTTCTGTCACTGAGATCGATTAATCTATGTAAAATGATTCACCTTGTACCTCCAGCACCCTGGGAGATTAGAAATAGTTGAAGATGAAGACATTCCCTGCTCCCAGAAGCCCCAGGGAGGACTTCACCACATAGTACAGAACCCACAGGGGAGGCTCATGGTAATTATTACCTTTTGAAGAGGGTACATTCATTTCTGCAAAGCCAGTTCCTGGTTTGTCCCCATTCATCCCTGCTTAATGAGAACGGCAGGGTATGCAGCTAATGGTTTCTGGTTACTTGGGGGCTGATGTGAAATGCATGTGATAATTAGCTAACTAAATTAGTTCTGTTCTCATTATTTTTTATATAAAACGGTTTGGTAGGGATGGCTTTTTGCAATGATTTCTGCTCTAATTTCTCATCACCACTGGGAGAGAAAAAAATAAGCACAGAACACTTTTCTCTCCATTGTGGGGTGTCTGTCCCAGTCACCTCTTTGTATATTCCAAACCTGCTCATGTGTATCTACCTTACTACATGGACTAATCATGAAAATTCTGGAGAAGATAGCCTCCTGTTTTCTCTTCTGGATCACAAGATTATCATCACAGTTGGATTTGGTCTTGAATATTCAGATTAGTGGGGAATTTTTTTCCCTGGCCCTCCATGCAGAAGGAAGTATGTAAGGTTTACTCAGAATTCTGCTGCTACAAGCACAAGAACTTTCCACTCTGGCATGTTAACAAACCAGATGTGGTCTGAGCCACTCTCTGAGACTTGTCCATACGTTCCCAGTCTCAGATGACTGGTGACTGTACAGAAAGTTCAGGATGCGGCTCTTTGTCTCTGACATGGCCATTAGATTTTAGAGCCATACAAATCCCTGTATGTACAACCTACTGTGGAGAACTCCATGTAGAACTGGTGATCCTGCTTTGGGTTTAGTAATTTTAAATTAGTTGAATTAAAACCTCCTTTTGCAGAGCACTTCTTAGTTTTGAGAAAAATGTATCCTGGACAGCCTTATACTAAAGAAATTTCCTAGATAATATTGTGAAACAAGTAACTGCAACTTTGCCTATCTGGGTCTGAGTTCTTCAGAAGTGTAATAACATGCTTTCTGGGGTTCATTTACCTGAAATATGGTATAAAAGATAGTGGTGTGTGGTATGCCTAAGTTTAATTCTCATATTAAAAGAGTCACTAGCTTATACTTTTTTAAAGTTAATTTTTATTGAGCACATTTCATACATTTCTTAATCAAATTTAGACTCATTCCCCCATCCATGACCCCCCTTGCACCCCACAGAGCTCATGGGTTCTGTCATACATGTTAAGTCCTGTGTTGCATCTTTTTCTCAGTCTTTTATAACCTTTTTAATGCACAGGTTTCCTGTTTTGGCCAGTTCTTTGAATAGGTTTTGCTCTCTATTTTTTTGTTCCCTATAATTTTATATTATTCCAAAATATGCATATATACTCCACGCATAAATCAAAATTGCAAAATCTGAACATAAACTATAGGTTAATTCCAAAGCACATTTAGGGAATTCACATTTTAACATTAAAGTTGCATGAAGGTAAAAGAAGTATAACTTTACATTTTTTTTTTTTTTTTTTATTTTTATTTTTTTTTTTTCTTCTTTTGTTTTTTTTCTTTTTTTTTTTTTGTTATTTTTTTTTTTTTTTCTTTTGTCTTTTTTTGGTTTGGTTCCCCCACCCCAGCACTTATACTTTTTAAAAAGTTCCATCTTCCCATGTAATTTTTTAAAAAACGTCATTTTAATTTAATTTGCAATCTTCATAGTATATAGTTTGATAGTATTTAGATCCCCTCCCCTATCTCTCTATACACACTCTCCCCCAATGCCCCTATACAATTTAATGTACTCTCTTATACATATAATACAACCCATGGAGTCTGATTTGTGTCCTACAATGTCCATCACTATGGGTTCAACTACTGGACCCACCAAGAGTCTGATCCCTGTATGACACGGTGTGTCCCCCTCCCCCTCCAAGCAGCCATAAGTTGCCAAAAGTTCTTTATTTTGAGTAGGGGTCTCTTATCCACTCTCTCATATCTGTGCTAGAATTTTGTCTGGTTTGAGGTTCCATAGAATTTGTATGTGCTGCCACTATTGCTGTGAGTTCATATGCGTAACTTACTAGACATCTGGGAAATTCTGTTTCCTTGGGGTTATCTAACCTCTCCGGCTCTTGTGCAGTCTTTCTGCTGCCTCTTCTACAATGATCCCTGAGCCTTGGGAGGCAGAGATTTTAAATAGGTATCCAAATAAGGATACAGCCTCTCATTCTCTACACATTGGCCAATTGTGGGTTTCTATGTTTATCACCATCTGCTGCACAAGGAAACATCTCTGGTGAGAGTTGAGAGATGCATTCACCCGATGCATGGAAGTCTCATTGAAGATGTATGACTTAGGGTTAAGCATCTCACAGACACTTATTCTCTGCTCTGGATCACTGTATTAATCTCCATCTATTTCAGAAAGAAGTTTCATGAGTGGTGAGTGGAACACTTGTCTGTAAATATGAGGATATATATTTAGAATAAAGTATGAAATTACATTGCTCAAGAGATGTGGCAAAAGTAGAATTTTCTCAAGGATCTATAACCTCTCTAGATATATGTATTTGGCTATGTTTACTGATGTTGTATAAAGTCTAGTTAATTTTCTGTCTTTTATCTGGATAGGCTTTATGAACAGCTTTACCAAGATATGTAATATTCTGAGAGGTCTGAAGAAAAGACACAGGAAATAGCCCAATTCTAGAAGATGGCTCACTTCCCTGTCTGGAGTGTATCAGCCACTTTTTAGATGGTCTGTCCACCCCCTCAGTCATTTTTTAAGGAATCTCAGACTCCACATGTAGAAAACAGACAAGTTTTCTTGTCTTACAATGGTGCTATTTTGGATGGCCAACTGTGCGGTACTTTTTGTTCCAACTTGCTGAGGAAAGCCCAAATGAGAACCATACGGCAGAGCTGACTGTCTCCAAAACCAACAGAGATGGGAATCATTTCTGATGGTACTGAGCTTCAGATTTCTTCCTTTTTTGGTATTTTTGAGGCAGGGTCTCCCTTTTAGTACCAGCTGTCCTGGAGCTTGCTTTGTAGACAAGGCTGGCCAGATTTCTTAAACAGTTACAGCTAGACTATCAAAGCATGACATCAGTATCCTCATCTATAACATAATCACTGATATTTGGCACTAGTGAAAGCTGGAGAGATTTAAGTATAAACAGGTAAACTACTTACCATATTACTTACAAGAGATCCTGAGCAGTTCTAATATTGTCAGTATTCCTGGTCCTACAATCTATTGACAATCAGTTAAGTCTTTATTTGGCTTCCTTACTTCATCTGTCTCATGTATCATCAGAAAAAGAGACACTTAAAATCCTCCATTTATCTCATTAGTCACAATTTCTTTTTTATATATTTTCTTTTTTTATTTTATTTATTATTTTTTTAATTTAATTTATTTTATTATGTGTATGAATGTACTGTCTGCATGTAGGTCTGTGCACCCATGTCGTGCAGTGCTGTGGAGGTCAGAAGAGGGTATTGGATTCCCCTGGACTGGAGTTAAAGATGGTTCTCAGCCACCATGTGGGTGCTGGGGATCGATCACTGGTCCTCTGCAAGAACAGTAGGCACTCTTAACCACTAGCCCATCTCTCCAGCCCTCATTAGTCACAATTTCTATGATGGCTAATGCTTCGACATGCACATTCACTTAAGGAAAAATACTTTGCATAGTTAACATTTACAGAGCTCAGAGTTTAGTATGTGTTTTACAATGTTCATGTTTACTTTAAAAATCCTAGTTTAGTCATAAATTTTGTTACTGTTATTCATTAGGGATTTTTTTTCAAACATCTTGTGGTGTTAGGGTACAATATACTGAGAGTGACATATAAATGTTTACTGATCACTCTGTCATCACTAATCTCTCTACTGAAAGTTTATCAATTGATATTACACAATTTAGCTCTAGTTTTTTTTTTTCTATGTTTTTGAATGCATTGAAGACTCCACTTATAGCTTTCTAATTATAGGTCAACTTTCACTTGTTAGCATTATTACAAGTGCTTCTAGAAACTTCTCTGGGGTGCTGGCTAGATTACAGATGCCCACTTTTTAGTCAGATACTCATCCAGGGTCTTGTCAGTTGTGGTAGGTTTGGGTGGCAGGGCCTATTGCAGAACTCTACAGACACAGCTGAATTCCCAGGTTGGGAGCATTTTGTGATAACTAGCATACCTCAGAGTTAGTGAAAATCCACCTACTATTGGGAAGCTGTTGCAGGTATTACAACTCATACAACTCTTTCTGTCTATACATTAACCCAGCCTTTAGGATTTAAATTCCTGACTTGGTGCCTGCTTCTTTTAATATGATGGGACCTCTTTGTTGTTGTTGTTGTTGTTGTTAGCATGATCATGATTCTAACACAAACAAATCCCAGCCTCTTATATCTGGGGTGTGTTATCTGTAGCCTTAACTCTCACATAAAACAGAATCTAGGACAAAACTCCTCATTGTTGATATCTGTACTCCCTATAGATGAATAAGGAAGAGAAGAAACATGAGACCTGAGTAGCGGTAAAATCCTATCATGCCAAGCATAGATCCTAGTCCTTGACATAGCACCTCACACTTATTAGCAGAACAGTGATGACCATCATAATGTTTGCTGATATTCTAGAACAGTTATATGTAGCATGCACCATGCTAAAACCAACCGCCTGAGGTAGATATTACTATCATTCATATTTGGGAAGTGAGGAACTTGAGACAGAGAACTCCAGGGAATTTCCTAAAGCCATTGATGATGAAGAAGGAAAAGCAGTTCAAACCTAAGTAAGCCAATGACCAAACTGGGTCCCCTAACCCCTGCCCCATGACTTCTCCCAAAGCACAGGACCCGAACCTGCCCTTGTAGTCCTTTCTCTTATTCTACTCTGCAACTCAGTCATGGCCCCTGGAATGCTAGTTTGGTCTTTCTGTTGTCTGAACTCAATCAGTGCTGTATCTCGATTCACTGTCTACATATTGGGAAAAATTATGGTGACCTCCTTAAGAAACTGGCCACTCTGTCTCCCATAGCACAATATCCATTTTCTCCTAAAGGTGGTGTGTATACAACACTTAAAATTCTCACATTCTTTAAAGAATTGCACTCTTGGAAATATGCCCCAATTATTTTACATTGTTTAATTTTTTTCTGGTTCATTTCTACTTTTATTTCTGGTGGAAAACAATGCAAATATTTGTGAGAATTGTCTAGAAATATAACCTCGTTTCTTCTTCTTGCCTGTGACTCATGCTTATCTGAAAGTCTCTGGAAACTTAAATGGGAATGATTTGATAACCTGGAAGAATTTGCAAATGTCAGGCAGATATATTGTTTTTAATAGATAATTTCTATTTAATGTTTCTTCACTAGCTTTTAAACAATTCTTTTCTAATATCTTAATTAAGTTTTAGTTATTCAAATGTCTATTGTTTTCTTTCTTATTAGTGAGAATTGAAAAGTTATTGTGGTCCTTTTACCTTTACAAGACAACATCCTATGTTTCTAATTCTCATTCCTTTAAGCTGGGCAACTTACCTTCTCTGAGGAGGATTCAAATAGATCCCTTAGGATGCAGTTTGGTTTGAGATGTACAGACGACAGTCTTGGGAATTCTGATCCACTAACTTTATTATTCACATAAAACTAGACAGACCAAACTATTAATTTTCTTAACAATATGACCTTAGAACTAAAGACATTTTAATTTTCCTTTTACTGAAAATAAAGAAAAAAATGAATGAAGTTTAAAACTTAAAATTAAGTTGATTATCCAAATTGTCTGTATATCAGCAAATTTTACTTCCAACTTATTCAAGAGAACACAGAAAAAAGAGAGTAGAGATAAATGATATTTCTTTTCTCATACACAGAAAGCAACAATATTAGCAATTACAGACAGAGATACAGAAGTGGACAGACAAAAAAGGGGATGAATAAATATTTAATTTTTAAAAAAATTTTGAGACAGGGTCTCCCTTTTAGTCCTAGCTGGCCTGGAGCTCGCTCTGTAGACCAGGCTGGCCTTGAACTCACAGAGATCCACCTGCCTCTGCCTCCTGAGTGCTGGGATTAAAAGTGTTAAATTTTCAGCTCTGAAAATAGTAGACAAACTGAAGGTTGTGGCAAATAGAAGTTTCTTTCTAGAACACAAAGACAGGTAAGGACATTTCTAATGGAATCTTTCTATGAAAACTGTCAGAAAAGCAATCTGTTTTACAATGGGCATATTCAGAATTCTTAGTCCTCTTGTTTGATTATGATCTGATGGAACAGACCACAGCTGCTGTATCTTAACCAAATGGGATACTTGTTCTTACCTGGATCTCTGTGTTTTTCTGTATTTCGGACGAAGTTTTTAACTGATATTATTAAAGCTGTATAAAACCAAATTATAATCTCACCAAGTAACTCCATACTTTGACACCAGGTCCAATTAGATTCTTTTTTTAATTTTTTTTAAAAATTTTATTTATTTATTTTATGTGTATGAATGTATTGTCTGCATTAGGTTTTGTGCACCCTTGTCATGCAATGCCGTGGAGGCCAGAAGAGGGCATTGGATTCCCCTGGAACTGCAGTTCTCCTGGAATTGGAGTTACCGATGGTTTTCAGCCACCATGTGGGTGCTGGGGATCGAACCCTGGTCCTCTGAAAGAACAGTCGGCACTCTTAACCGCTAGGCCATCTTTCCAGCCCCCCAGTTAGATTCTTAAGTGGTGGTGTTAGCAATCTGCTATTCAGTTTCATGGCTACAGAGGCTTAACCCCAATACTCCTCATTCTGTCTTGTATGATCAGGTACAGTCTATAAATTTTATATCTCTCCATAGAATTCCAGTGACATCTGCCCTTCCCATATGTTACTATATGTGGTCTGAAGTCAATTGGGAAAAGAAAAAAAATGAGTATAGGAATACAAAGCAATCATTTCCCTTGTCCAGCCTGCCCAGCAGGAGCATAGAGCAGACTTAGTACAAGTCCACGTGAGTGATGAATCGCAGCATGGCAATATGACAGAAACCAGTAGGAGGGCAGAACCACTCAAAGTCAGAAACAGTGGCTCCTGAGGGGCATCATCGGCCAGAGATCATGCTGAAGTTGCCCAGTGAAAGCCATGCCCATCTATATGAAGAACAGGTGCAATAGAACATTAAGGATCAGGGCATGATTTTCTGATAAGGTGTGCTTAGCTAACTAAAGTCTTGCTCCCCATTAAATATTTATGGGCTGAAGTCCACTATGGGTACTAGAAAGAAAAGAAAATAACTGTAGGATCCAATATAATACCAATACCAATGTAATCAAAATACCAAAACCAGGAAAAAAATCACAAGAGATAAAAATAACAGGTCAATATCTGTTAGAAAAGTGTACTCAAAATCTTAACAAAATACTAGCAAAATGAACCTAGACTCGACTCATATTGAAAAGGGAATGTGCCCTACATCTAGTGAGATTCACACTGGAGTTGCAAGGCTGAATTAACATAGGAAAAATGCTCATAAAATGAGAAACAGAACTACATGTTCATATCAATACATGGAGAAAGTCATTTTACAAAATCAATACCTATTTATGATAGATAACAAGTAATGATCAAAGGAGAGTCCTTCACTGAATCTGGTCTTCACAGGTTTGGCTAGGCTAACTAGCAAATGACATCCAGAGATCCTCCATTCCCTGCCCCTCCAGTGCAGAGTTACAGATACAAACCACCACGCATGTCTTTGCAATTTTTTTGTGAGTCCTGGGGATCTAAACTCAGGAGCTGATGATTGGTCAGAACACCAAGTGAGCCATCTTTCCATCCCATTCTGTCAAAATGCTTCAGTCCACAAATTAGTAATTAGAGCACTGGGTTTCTAACCTGGGCAGCTCACAGACTGGGTAACCTGTATTACTTGCAGGTAATTTTACCTGCATCCTGATTTCACAAAGCGTCTACTGGCCGTTAACTCCCCATATCTTATCTCCTACTTCCACTTTTCCTCCGAACTTGAAAACTATATATTCAGTGGAGTTTCAGATGAACTGCTTACTGGTTATTATCTCAGTCTCCCCTATCAGTGAATGGAGACATATTTATCAACTATGCAAGAAACTCAGTTGTGAACTTTTAGACCTTCAAGCTTTTGCCTCAGATATTGCTGAGGCAGCTCAAATGAAAAGTAATCGAGGTTGTTTTTATCCCTTGCCCTTGTGCTCAACTGTCATTAAGGCAGAGCAAACATTGCAAAGGCGGTGGCTAAAACAGCAATTTGTTATTTCTTCCAGATGTGTGGGCTGCTAGCAAGGTTCTGCTTCTGAGCCTCCTGCAGGCTCCTCAGCAGCAGGCCAGCAATCTGAAAGACCGAATCTGTCCTGCAAGTCAGTAAGTGTTGCCTGTTTAGTGGGTTCTCATAATCGTTCTCCAGGGGGCCTCTTTTTCTCCAGAGTTTAAATAATTTTCCAAAAACCTTGGGGAAGAAAAAGAAGAACATACAAAGGCTCTAAAGGCCCAGTCTCAGGAGGAATGAACAGCATTTCCAACACATTCTATTTGTCAAAGTAGTTCCTGAGGTGGAAATGGATAACCTAGTGAGGGAAGTGGGGTATTTGTTAATCCAAGAATCAAAGAAATCATATTGAAAATGTTTGCGAATACCAAGATGAGGGATTTTGTGATAATAGTTCAAGTCTCTAGTTCACTTCCATTTGAAACAAACAAATGCCTCCCCTTCTTTCCTCAACTTTCCTTTTAGTGAAGACAAGACTTTGCATCCAGTGCAAAAATGCTAATTGTGAGTTTAAAGTCTTCATTTCTACCCACACAGAATCTGCTTCTACATATGATGTTCACAGTGAAGTATCTTTAAGTCCATCTGGAGAGCCACTTTTCTATTCTGAACCATCATCTTTGTGACATAAACTGAGGAAATCTCTTCTGATGTGCTCTTCTGATCTACTCTACTTAGCAGCTAGATATATAATTCAAAATGGAAATCTATTTATGTCACTATTGTATTTCGGTCAATACTTAAAATCTTCTTTATGGTAATGGAATATTCATCAGTTTCATGTTTTGAAAGACAATCCACACTTTGTCCTCCCCTAATTTCTCCGTTCTCTTCCATCCCAGGGCCTTTGCAAATACTACACTCCTAGCATATCTCCCCTCTTCCCTGCTTTGACTTGATTAATTTCTAGACTTTCATTGGATTATACATTAATATACTTTCCTTTCCATGATTCCCAGACTAGATGACTTCCAAGTCACATGATTTTAAACTCACTTGATTGATAATTCCCCATACAAGATTGTAAGTTCCATATGGAAGAGAAGTGTCTTCTCATGCCTCAAGCAGTGAACAGAATAATTGGTTAACACTTTGAACGAATTAACTGCATGAATATCTGGAGTCAAACATCTTTGTTTATATCATTGTTCTTCTACCTTAGTCATTTCACTTTAGGCAAGTAATTTATCCACTTATGTGAGGTTCCTGATAGATAAAATGGAAGGGATAATATCCATAATCATGGCATTTTTCTGTAAAGATGAAATGACTGATATATTTTGAAAGTTTCTAGTACAGTCCCTGGAATAGAGCAAATGTTCCATGTTTCTGTACCATGCATCTTAAAAGCATCTTTAAGCCTAAGCATCTTAAAACAAATACTGTGAGAAAAATTAGAATATTTTTCCCAGCATAGCCTGGCTTGCAAAGGCGCTGTTCTGTGTTAACTGTATTTGAGGCTTTTAACAAAGGCTTATTAATGACCCCAGTGTTATACTTCAATTTGCATTTGGGTAAGATACCTGTGGTAGTACAGTGATGTGTGTGTGCGTGTGTGTGTGCGTGTGTGTGTGTGTGTGTGTGTGTGTGTGTATGTGTTGGACAACAGATATCTTCTTTCCGTCAAACTGTATCTTCAATAATACCTTAGGCATCATAGACCTCAACCCCCAAGCACAGAGAGAATAATGCAATTCAGATATCTTCATTTGTGTAGTGAAGTTCTTTAGAGGTCTCAGTTCTTGGTTGTTTCTTCAATCCAGTAAGATGTTGCACAATGATTTGCTCCTGTATCTTACGTAACACTACACACTGCTATTAATATTCTACCAAGAGATTCAGACATGATCATACCTCAGAAATGCCTTAGGATACATGGTATTTGGTAAATGTGTTGCTTTTTTCACTGACACTTGTGTGCAATGATTTAACAAAGTGCTTATTTTCTGTCCCTTCACAGCAGTCCCTGAACTCAGGAATGTTGAACAAAACCCTGAAATCATCAGAAATCAACAAGAGAGAGGCCCAAAGGGGACAGCCTTGGTGGGATGCATGGGGTCGGCAGTTCACAGTTCCTAGCTCCTTTGATAAAAGCTGCTGCCTGGCTTATAGTCTGGGGAGAGACCATTTTTTCTGGCTTGCTTCCTTGGCTCCACACTATGCGTCTCTTTCTGTCCTCAGAAGAGAACTGGAGAATACCAGCTCGGAGTTGCTGAAAGAGCTTAAGGAACCATTTTTTCACTAGTATTGAGAACTGCCATAGTGAAAATTACCCATTATGTAACATTCTCAACTGGGTAATTTTTTTTTCAGTGAGCCCATTGAAACTCATTTCCCCAACTTTGACTCCTAGATTGGGCTTTTCTTCTTCCTTTAAAGGGAAAGAAGGATTGCTTCTGAATTAAATCAAGGGGCAAGTTCATATGGTGAAATCTTAACCCCTAATATGGTGGCAAAAGTTTGAGAGATGAGTACCAACAGATGGTATCAGGAGGTTTAAGAACACACAGGGGTGGTGCCCTAACCAAAATAGATATCACATATCTTTGTAAATGTCTCTCCATCTTCAGAAGCAGGAACTGAGGGAAGGCCGTCCATGTGGGGACACAGAAAGAGGACTATCTGTGAGCTGAAAGAAGCTCATCAACATAACTGAACTGAGCATCATTTTCACCTTGAGCTTCCTTATGTTCAGAAAGGTGGGAAATAAATTCCTGTCTTTATAGGAAATTCAACCCATGGCTTTCTGATATCCAGCCTGAGCTGTGCATATAGACAGCAAGGACACTGTTCAATACGAGAGGTGTAAAAGAACTTTGTGAGTTCAGAGGAAGCTTGGTGAAGAGATTAAATTTTCCAGCACCAAAAAAATAACACCCTCTCCTTTCATTTGTAATTTACAGATGGTGGTTGGGCCTCTAGTGACAGGGTTTCTTCAGTTCCATAACTTTCAGTGAGCTCCTGTCTACTTCTCCAGGTGTGATGGCTCTGAAGCCAACGAACTTACACTAGAATCCCTAAAGTGTTAGTGTGGTTAAACATTGGTCTTGACATTTTTACCTATTGTGGCTAGTAACTTTGTTTATTAATATTTATCTCTATGTCATATGGGTCACACTGAGAACTAAAGCCTGAGACATCATGATGAATGGACTAAACATTTCCTTGGTTCCACATGGTCAGTTCCTAAATCCAACACATGACTCAACTCAAGTGGGTGACCAATAGGAGCTAAACCTCCTCAGTGAGTACTTCGACGTAGTTTATCACATTCCCTGAAAATTAATAACCTCTGTTTTCTTAGATCTGAGAACGTGAGGAAACAATAGGAACTAAAAACTGACCAGCATTGAAATTAAAGATTCACACCCAAACTCAAAGTATCTACATAACTAAGCCCTGTTCCACAGCCTAAGTTGCAAGACTCTCCATCTGTAGAGTGAAATGATTAAACAGTCAAATGCTTAATTGTATTTATGTTCTCTTTGAACTAAGTTGGGCTCCACATGTCTCCAAGCTGTTTTGTGCCTTAGGAAAGGATTCTGCATAAATCTTTCTCCTCATCAACATGCCCTAAGCACAACTGCACCAGTGTTATTTGGGAATTTGCTAGAGATTCAGCCACACTTTCCCATATATGTACTAGAAGGGAAACTGAAAATAATAATAATAAACAACCAGAAATCAGTGCTTTAACAAGCCTTCCAGGAGACCTGAAGGACCTCTGCCCCACAGTATCCATTTTCATTTGATCACTAAGTCTGCTTTTAAGCACTGTTATAATATTAAAAGTAAGAAATCACATCTTCAGGCTTTGTCTTTCACATCAGGGACATTGGCACTCACTATTCTACTTACATCAAAGGTTTGACATTTGATGTTGGTAAACAAAATACCTTTCCAATTCCTTGGAAGTAAATGAGGAAAGGTGAAGTCTAGTTGTGCCAGTTACCCATGGTGCACCAGGAAGAAAGCCAAACTGAGCATAAAGTCCATCCAAGGGAAAGCGGAAATGGAAGAACTGCAGATCCATGGACCCCCATGCCTGGTATGGTTATGTCTGAAGTGTGGAATGTTTGTGGAACTTCTAATTAAACTAGAGATCAATTGAATCTTCTTCCTATCCAAAAGTGTACAGATAATGATACCAAGTCCACAGAGGCTCCTGTAGAACCCAGGAATACCAGGTCACCTTCCACTGAAGCAATGGTGAGATTAGTAATTAAGATGAATGGAAGATTCCTCCATATGTGGACATGAGAAGTTATAATGCTTAATTTTAAGTTGGAAAAGAAATGGAGACTTACAAGAATTGGGAGCAGAGAGTAAACCCTCAGCTACATGGTTTTCTTTTTTCTGTTTGTATGAAATTTTTATTGAAGTTTTGTGCATTTCATACATCACTTCTCAGTTCAATCCAGACTCATTTCCCCTCCATGCACCCCACCCCTCCCAAGTTCATGCAATGTATGATACATGTCTTGTTTCCCCTTCTGAGTTGTTTTTTTTTTTTTTTTTTTTTTTTTTTTTTTACAGGGTCTCCCTGTAGCCCCAGCTGTCCTGGAATTCACTCTGTAGACCAGGCTGGCCTTGAACTCACAAAGATCTGCCTGCCTCTGCCTCCCAAGTGCTAGGACTAAAGGCGTGCACCACCACGCCCGGCCCTCTTCTGAGTTTTTTCAAAGTTTTTCCAAAGCAGAATATTATTTTGGGGGGGGGAACCCTACTGCTTCAGTCAGTTACCTGTCCCAGTACTTTTGTTATTGTTGTTCCCTCCAATCTGTATTGTTTCAACATATGCATCATACATGTACTAAAATAAACTATGTTATTTCCAAATTAAATTTGGGGATTCACATTTCCCTTTTAATTTTATATAGCTCTAAGATATGCAAACATACCCTCTAACCTTGTACCAAAATTATAAAATCTGAAAATAAGTAGTAGGTTAATTCTAGAGCCCATTAAGGGATTCACATTCTAAGAGCACAGTTGCTTTTAGATAAAGAGAAATATAACATTAATATTATTCAGTTTGCCTCACTTTATGCTAGCATCCACAAATTAGAGATATAATTCCTCCTTTGTTTTTCTGGGGCTGTGTTACCTCACTTAGCATAATACCTTCTAGTTCCATCCATTTACCTGCAAAGTTCATGATGCCATCTTTCTTTACCACTGCATAGAACTCCATTGTGTAGATGTAACACATTTTCTCTATCCACTTGTTGGTTGAAGGGCATTTGGGTTGGTTCAAACTCTTTGCTATTGTGAAGAGAGCTGAAATAAACATGGCTGTGCAAGTATCTCTGCAGTAGGATGAGTCATGTGGGTACATACCTGGAAGTGGTATGACTGGGTCAGGTGGTGGGCAAATTTTGAGTCTTTTAAGGGTTCTGCACACTGCTTTCTATATGGTTGTAAAAGTTTACATTCCCAGGCTGGAGAGATAGCCTAGCAGTTAAGAGCACCAACTTCTCTTACAGAGGACCCGGGTCCGATCCCCAGCACCCACATGGCGGCTAAGAACCGTCTGTAACCCCAATTCCAGGAGAACTCCAGTTCCAGGAGAATTCGAGACCCTCTTCTGACCTCCATGGCATTGCACGACACGGGTGTACAAACCTACATGCAGACAGTACATTCATACACATATAAAAATAAATAAAAAATTTTAAAAAAAGAGTTTACATTCCCATCAACAGTGGATGAGTGTTCACCCTTCCCCACAATCTCTCCAGCATTTGGTATCATTTGTTTTCTTGAACCTAGCCAGTCTTATTGGAGTGAGATGGTATCTTAAAGTGATTCTAATTTGCATTTCTTTAATTATTAATGGTGTTGAATACTTTTTAAGATGTTTCTCAGCCATTTATACTTCCTCACTTGTGAAGCCTCTGTTCAGCTCTTTACTCTATCTCTTGAGTGGGTCATTTGTTTTCTTACTTCTTTATTTTTTTTGAATAGTTTATATATTCTGGAATTTAATACTCTATCAGATGTAATAGTAGTGAAGGTTTCCTCCCACTCTGTGGGTTTTCTCTTCACTGATTGTTTCTTTGGCCTTATAGAAGCTTTTGAGTTTAATGAAGTCCCACTTGTCAATTGTTGACCTTATTTCCTGCACAGCTGCTGTCTGATTCAGAAAGTCTTTTCTTACCCCTATGTCTTGTAGGTGGCTGCCAACTTTTTCTTCTATCACCTTCAGAATTTTGGGTTTCACATGGAGGTCTTTATTCCATTTGGAGTTGATTTTTGTGCAGGGTGAGAGGTAGGGATTTAATTTTATTCTTCTACAAGTGGTGATCCAGGTTTGCCAACACCATTTGCTGAAGATGCTGTCTTTCCTCCATTGTGTCTTCTTGGCCATTTTGTCAAATACGAGGTAGCTGAAATTGTATGAGCTCAAGTTTGGATCTTCATTTTTGTTCCATTGGTCTACAGGTTTGTTTGTGCCAGTACCAGGCTGTTTTATGACTATAGCCCTGTAGCATAGTTTGATGTCTGGTATAGTGATCCCCCTTAAATTGCTCTTTTCAGTTAGGGTTGCTTTGTCTATTTGGGGTCTTGCTTTTTCCATATGAATTTAAAGATATTTTTTCCCAAGTCTGTGAAGAAACTCTTGGGGATTTTAACTGAGAATGCATTGGATCTGTATATTAATTTGGGTAAAATGTACATCTTTACTATATTAATTTTTCTAATCCATGAGCATGGGAGGTCTTTCCAACTTCTGATTTCTTCTTCAATCTCCTTCTTCAGGGTTTAAAATTTTTGTTGTAGAGACCTTTGATGTCTTTGGTTAGGTTTGTTCCTAGGTATTTTATTGTTTTTGAGGCTATTGTGAGTGGGAACTTCTCCTTAAATTCCTTCTTCTATTGCTTGTTGTTCATGTAAAGAAAGGCTACTGATTTTTCTAAGTTAATTTTGTATCCTGCCACTTTACTGAAAGTCTTTTTCATTTCTAGGAGTTTTCTGGTGGAGTTTTTATCATCCCTTAGGTAAATCATATCATCTGCAAAAAGGTATACCTTGACTTCCTCTTTTCCAATTAGTACTCTTTAATTTCCTTTTTTTGCCTTACTGCCCTAGCAAGCCTTTCAAGCACTATATTGAAGAGGAGTGGTGATAGGGGGCAGCCTTGCTGGGTTCCTGCCTTTAAGGGGGATGCTTCTAATTCTCTCCATTTAGGATGATGCTGGGTGTGGGTCTGTTATATATGGTTTTGATTATATTGATGAATGTTCCCTCCAGTCCAATTCCCTCTAGAACTTTAAACACAAAGGGATGCTGGATTTTGTCAAAGGCTTTTTCTTCATTAATTGAGATGATCCTGTGGTTTTTGTGTTTCAGTACATTTATGTGTTTTATGGTATTTATTGAGTTATGTATATTGAACCAACACTGCAGCTCTGGTATAAATCCAACTTGGACATGATGGTTGATTTTTTTTTTTTTTGTGGCTCTGTATGTGGTTTGCAATTATTTTGTTGAGTATTTTTGCATCTAGTTCATTAAGTAGATGGGTGTGCTGGATAGCTTTAGTGTCAACTTGACACACCTGGGTTGAGGGAGCCTCAATTGGGGAATTGGCTCCATTGGATTGGCCTGGGGCCACATCTGTGGAGTATTGTCTTGATGGTTGAGCAGTGTGGGAGGGCCCAGCCCACAATGAGTAGTGCCACCCTGGGCAGGTGGTTGTGTACAGTATAAGAAGGCAGGCTGGGCATGGGCCAGAGGAGCAAGCCAGTGAACAGCATTCCTCCATGGCCTGTGCTTCAGCTCCTGCCTCCAGGTTCCTGTGCTGAGTTCCTGCCTTGGGCTCCCTAAGTGATGAACTGTAACCCAGGAGATGTAAGCTGAATAAACCCTTTCCTCCCCAAGTTGGTGTTGGTCAGAGTGTTTTGTCACAGCAATGGAAGACAAACTAGAACAATGGGCCTATAGTTTTCCTTTTTAGTTGTATCTTTGCCTGGCTTGGGATTAGGGTAATGCTGGCTTCATAGAAGGAATTTGGGAGATTTCCCTCTGTATCCTTCTGAATAGTTGACTAGTAATGTTTTTAAGACCTCTTTAAAGAGGTCTCAATGTTACTTACTTAACATTAAAGAATTTATAGAATTCTTCCATAAAAGCATCTGGGTCTGGGATTTTTTTGTTTGGGAGGTTTTTTATTACATTTTCAATTTCCTCAAATAGTTTGGGTCTGTTTAAGTTGTCAATCTCTTCTTGGTTAAGCTTTGGTGAATTCCAGGATTTTGGATATTCATCCATTTTGCTTAGGTTTTCAAATTTAATAGAATATAGGTTTTTGAAGTATTCCTGTATGATTGTCTGGATCTTTTTGTCGTCTGTTGTGATGTTTCCCTTTTCATCATAAATTCTCTTGATTTGGAGTTGTTCTTTTATTCTTTTGGTTAATTGGGCTAGAAGTCTGTCTGTCTTGTTTATCCTTTCAAAGAACCAACTTTTGGATTCATTGATTTTTTGTATCGTTCTCTTTGTTTCTATTTCATTGATTTCTGCTCTGATTTTGTTATTTGTTCCTGTCCATTGAGTTTGGGGATCATTTGTTATTGTTTCTCAAGTGTTTTTAGCTGCAGTGTTAGATCATTTGTTCGTGCTTTCTGTTTTGTTGTTGTTGTTGTTTTATCTAGGCCCAGGTCTATACACTTCCCTTTTAAGACTGTTTGTAAAGTATCCCATAGGTTTTGCTGTGTTGTGTTGTGCTGTGTTGTCATTTTTGTTTCGTTCCAGGAATGCTTTTATTTCTCTCTTTATTTCTTCCTTGACCCATTTATTATTCAGGAGTGTGTTATTTAGTCTCCATGTGTTCTTGCAAATGGCAGGGCTTATCTTGGTGTTGATATTGAGCTTTATTGCACTGTGGTCTGACAGAATGCATGAAATCATGTCAATCCTTTTGTATTTGTTGATGTTTTTCTGTGTCCCAGTATGTGGTCAGTTTTGGATAATGTTCCATGGGGTGCTGAGTAGAAAGTATATTCTCTGTTTTTTTTTTTTGTGGAATAATTGGTAGATGTCTGTGAGGTCCATTTGGAGTAATGTATTGTTCAGTTTAGATGTCTCTCTGTTTATTTTTGTCCAGTTGATCTATCCAAAGAGCTCAGTGGGGTATTGAAGTCCCCCACTATTAGTGTGCTGGGATTAATCTTTGTTTTAAGATCTTGCAGGATTGTGTTTATGAAGTTCAGTGCACTGGAGTTTGGTACATATATATTTATGACTGTGAAATCTTCATGATTATTTGTTCCTTTTATGAGGATGTAATGGCCCTCTTTGTCTTTTCTGATTAGTTTTATTTTGATGTCTATTTTGTTTATATTAGAATGGCAACTCCTGCTTGCTTTTTGGTACTATTTGCTTGGAATATCTTTTTCCATCCTTTAATTTTAAGTTGGTGCCTGTCCTTGAGGCTGAGATGGGTTTCTTGTAGACAGCACATAGATGGATTCTGTTTCCTAATCCATTCTCTCAGTCTATGTCTTTTGATTGGGGAGTTTAGACCATTAATATTTAAGGTATTATTGAGAGATGTGTGTTTCTTCCTTTCACCTTATTTTCTGTTTGCATTCTTGTTATAGGTTTGTATTTTCACAGTTATACTTTTATTAATTTCTCTCTCTAGCTGCTTGCAGATAGGTGCTCCTTTCCTCTGTCCTTTGAATTGCCGTGAGCATTTTCTGAAGGGTTGGTTTTTTTGGACATATATTCTTTCATCTTGTTTATGTCATGAAAGATTTTTCTTTCTCCTTGAACTGTAATTGACACTTTTGCTGGATATGGCATGAGGAATTTCTTTTCTGATCTTGCCTGTTTGGAATTATATGCACTTCTTGTATTTGTATGGGTTTGTCTCTTTTCATTTTAGGGAAATTTTCTTCTATTATTCTGTTGAAGATCTGATCAATACCATTGTTGTGGGATTCTTCTCCTTCCTCTATTCCTATGATGCAGAGATTTGGTATTTACATAGTGTTCCAAACTTCCCAATTGTTCCACCTTTGTGTGTTTTTTTTTTTAATTTGTCATAATATTTGTTTCAGCTTTCTAGTTTTTCCTTGCTATCTCCCAGTATGATATTCTATTTTCTGCTTCATCCAATCTGCTTTTGAGGCTTTCTCACATCCTTTCCTGTTGACTGGATGAGTGTTCAATTTCATTTTTCATTTCATCTTGTGATATCTTAATATTTCCACTTCCTGTTTGTAGTTTGTCATTCTCTTCTTGTAGGTCCTTATTTCACTGGCTGTTTCCCTTTTCATTTCAGCATGGGATCTTTTCAGTATTTCTATTTCCTTATGGAGTTTGTCATTCTTTCCCTCCAGTTCCTTCCTGAGTTCTTCATTATCTTCCTTTATTTCTCTGATTTGTTCTTTATATTCTTTGATTTCTGTGATTGTGTCTATGATTGTTATTCTAATATCTGTGTCCTGGGTTCATTCCCGTGATATCTTGTAGGGATATTCTATAAGACTGGTAGTGTCTAGTGGAGATTTATTATGTGCTTTTCCCATTTTTTTTTTTTTGTGTGTGTGTTTGGCATGTAGGTTTATTTTATTGTCTGTATTCTGGTGTGAATCTCAAATGTTTCTTCATTGTATTGAAAGCTTAATTTGCTTGTTTCCTACAGATAGGTTCGTTGTCTTCTCCTGGGTTTATGGAAGGCTGGTTGTGTTACATTTCCAGTCTTCCCTTTTGGTTATATATTGTGAGGCTCAGCTGGCTCTTCCCTTTCTGGTCTGGACTTTCTCCAGAAGTCCTGAGGTAATAATCAGGTTGGTTCCTTGCTGAGCATGCACCTGCTTTCTGCTTGGGTGTTGCTATAGCTGTTCTCAATGGGATATCCTCACTGTAAGCTCAAGAGGGTTAGGTGGCCAGTTGGCCAGTGGCCTCTGGACCTGTTGGGTGTTCAGATGGCTGGGTGATTCCACACTGCTGCTGTGCATGCTGGGCCAGGTATGGCTGTCTGGCAGGCAGCAGGCCATGCCCAGGGCAGTGATGAGCCTCCCTGGAGTTGTGCTCACCTATTCCCCAGGTGCCACAAGTCTTCCACTCTCTGGGCCTGGTGAGTCCCTGGTTTGGTTTTCTTTCTTATTGATGATCCATGCATAGCCACAAATATAACCTACTTTCATGCATACTCACTTTACCTTCCTTTCACCTCTATAATTCTGACCCACAATTTTTATTGCCCCTTTCAGATCTTCTGTTGAAAATAAGCAAATTAGGTTAGTAAGTAAATACAGTCATGATCTACACTTAACAAAGACTTGGAAGAATAATCTTTCCCTCAGTTTATTAACACATACAAATTGATTTAGAGCACCATCTGTGAATAAAATACTGAGTAAGCTGAGAGAGGGAAGCTTGTCATCAAGATTTCACAGTCTAGAACAAATGAGTCACCCTTTTCTCTAAAGGGTCAGAGAGTAAACATTTTTAGCCTTTCAGGAAGTAGGAGTTCTGCAGATGCAGTGTGAAAGTACTACATAGACAAAATGTGCTTGAATAGGTGTGGATGTGTTCTAATAAAACTTTACTTACTGATGCAGTGGGATAGATTTGCCCATATATAGGCTATCATTTGCTAATTTCTGATCTTAACAGACATCTAATTAAGAAATGAAAATACAACATATTGAATCTATTAGTGGAATACCTTCAAAGTGAGCCGAATATTCAAGCATTGCTTAAATGTGCTATTTGTATGTTAATTTCTTTTCATGTTTATTCATTTATAGTCTTCTCAATAGCATACTATAAGAATAAGAACAAAGACGTCCCTAAAATAATCATCTTTCTAGAAGGCTACCCAAAGTTGGAAGACTTACTACAAACATAAATTAGAATTCATTAACTATGAATTAAAAAATCCATAAAGCATTAATGCTGTATCTTACTATATATAAATAGGGAAATGGTGGAAGTTACTCATTTTCATAGATGCTTCCTGAAGGGACTCTTTCTCTTCCTTTTTGTTTCCCAGATCTCAGGACCCTTCTACCTTGAGCCAATGAATTGTTGTAATGCATTTATAGATAAAACAGAAAAAATTAAACTTTTCACACAATTGAATCTTTATATGCATAATAAATGTGGCTTTCCACTTTTAAATTCTTCTTTTATGTCTCCAAGTAGAAGGTTGCTTTTTTTCCAACAGACTGAACATTTCTCCAGTTTCTTCCTGGGTAGTTAATCTTTGCTGTGGCTCTTTCAAATGAAATCTTTCCTGCATTTCATTTTCTAACTTTACTGTTTGTGTCTAAGAAGATATTGATTTTTATATATTAATTTTAAACAGTTGATATGAAAATTCTTTACCATTTAAATAGCTTGGCAGTTTATTCTGTTTCCAAGTATATAATAACATCAAGTGCAAGTAATATTTACATGTATTTTAATACCCATGAATGTGTTTATCTTTGGTTTCTTGCTCATGTATCATATTAAATATTTACAAATGTATTTTATTTAAATTTTTCTAATTTACCAAAGATTTTATATGTCTAAGTCATTGCATGCTATTAATAAAATAAAATACATTCATATCTGTTTGCATAATTAAATCCATATATATAATGTATTTATCAAATAAATGGAAAAAGTAAAATATGTACTGAATGTCGCTAGTACAATCTACCATCTATCACAGGAAAATCTATTTGGACTTTCATTTTATAGCATATTCCAAAGGAATTTCCTGTGAAACAAACATCTCAAAGAGAAAAATACAGTGTTTATGTAAAATGCATGGCACTAACATAGTCAACTCTGTCATAAAAATATGCTGTTAATAAAATTGTTTCAATGTAAAAAAAGAAAAAAAAAAGATTAACTGTTAGTTCCTTTAATGTCCAAAGAAAATTACAAACTCACCAGAAAAGGACATGGAAGACAGCAGAAAATTGGACAAAAGACACTGTTTGCAAGGTAACATATTCAAATAACCTGGGAGATAAATGCATTTTTAAATCAGAAGAAAACTTCTCCCTGCTATCAGGTGTTGTAACCTAAGAAAAGCAGCAACAAATACTATGTGAGAGTTAGGTATAGGGTTCTTAAGTTCAATGTGGTGTTGTCAAGAATTGTGAGTGCTTTGGGACAAATCTATCTGCCAAAATTTATTTTTACATGAATTCTTCATTCAAGTAATTTTTACCCTGGGAATCAGTTTCATTGCAATAATGATACAATTCTATAGTGAACACTTCAGTTCCACCCCTGTTATGATTCAGTGCCTCCTCAGATATCAAGTTGTTTAACCAGAAGAATATTCTATAGGTGGCATAATATAAATAACCTATTATAGATACTAAGTAACACAATTGTGGGAAGTAGTTAAGATCTCTATTTTCCTATATTTGTTTAGGTGAACAGAGAGAGATCCTAGCTTGCCACACACAAGAAGGAAAATACACTAGAACTATGGTACGTCTAACAGTTCAATTCCTTTTCTTTCTTCCACCTCTTGACATGAAGATCCATCCAGAAGCTGATTCGCTCATTGTGGAACTGCATACTTATTTATCTAAGACAGAAAATCCAGGGCAGCAGGAGTGCAAAATCAGAAGGGAAATCCGCCATCCATCACTAATAAGGATAGCTTGTAGTGCCCAAAAAGGTGTACAAGAGTCTGGTTTCTGGCTCCCAGTGTCTAATTTCAGATTTTTTTTTAAAGAAAACTACTGAGTTTACCTTCTGCCTTCTAAACCTAGCCTAGCTTTCTTTTACATCTGACAGGAAGGTACATAATACACTCCAGGGAAGAGAATTCAGGGAAATTTAGTTCCAGTTCAGCACAGTTAATAATGGACAGAGCTCTGCAATGGCTGCAATCTGAGTTACTTTTAGGAATTCAGTTAAATAAAAGAAAAGCCTTATCCAAGGCGATAATACTCTTGCAGGGACACCATCAAATGTACAGTACAAAGGCTTAACCTCTCTGCTGCAATTGGGATAGCTTCAGTAACACATCATGGACTACTTAACACATTGAGGTCTCTGACACAAATGTGTTGCTACTTATGATCTTTTTTCTGCTCAATACTGGTCTTTTATCACTCACACATGTTATCCCTAGGAGTATTACTCCCAAAATCTTTCTATGGGATGTCAGGTGTAGGTTTTTATCAACTTTGCATAAACTGGAGTCACTCATGAAGACGGAATCTTAACTGAAGTTTTTCCAGATCAGATTGGCCTCTGGTTATGCCTTTGCTGCATTCTCTTAACTGAAATTTCATACGGGAGGGCCAAGCCCACTGTTGGGAAACACTATTCCTGTTCAAGTTTGTCTGGGTTAAGAAAGGTAGTTAATCAAGCCAGAGGAAACAAGCCCTAAGAAGCCCTCCTCCATTGCCTCTGCTTTAGGCCCTGCCTGAAGTTCCTGCTCTGACTTCGCTCAGTGCTGGGTTGTAACCTGGAGCTGCATGATATCTTTTCCTCCCTAAGTTGGACATCGTCAGATAAATCCCACAGCTAAAGAGAGCAATAAGGTTAAGTACTTAGAATATAGTAAGAAATTATATTTGTTAGTAAAATATCAATATTTGGTTTTCCTCTAGGGTCTATGACCTCCCCAGCCATGGGTGTCTGACTAAGTTTACAGTACTGGAAATGAATTCCCCTTTACTTAGGGAGCCTTAAGTCCAGTTAGACAGATGTTAATTACCTTAAAGATACAAGTTCCACTGTTATACCATTAAGAATATTTTTCTGGGCTGAGGATAATTGTAATTTATAGGTTTTTATAGCTTTGTAGAACTGCTAATTATAGTGATAATGTGTATTCCAATTATAATCTAAATATTATATGTAATATTCCCAGAACACTATTCCAGGAAAAAATGCTTCAGAATTATTCAGGGTGATACTGAGGGACTTCCTGCCAAGCATTTTGTGAAGATTTAAAGCAATATACATGAAGTGATGTATATTTAAATGTAGTTATTAAGAAACATCAAAAATTCATAGCCAATTCTTTTGTTTATGGAGATTTATGTATGAGTTTACTTGCATTTATTTGTGTACATACATCTCTGTAATTGCATCTCTGTTTTAAATTGCCCGTGGTTGTGACAAAATACCTGTCATAAACGAATGAAATGGAGGACAGATTTATTTAAGTCTCATGATTTCAGTCCATGGCAAGCTCTCTCCATTGTGGTACATAAAAACTTGCTAACCTCATGACGGTAAGGAAACAGAGTATGGGGGTGTTTTATAGGATTTTCCTCCAACCAGCAAGGCCATGGACAGACGCCTTCCCAAGCTTGGTTGAACCTGCTTGCCTAGGGTCATCATAAACTTGACTATCAATATTCTGAAAGACAGGAGGGGCAGGGAGAGTCACACCACCCATCCAACCAGTCAGCCCTAGGTGCACATGGGGAGGAACTAAGAGGGTAAGTGAGGAAGCTGGAGGGAGTCTTGCACTCCTGGCAACTTCTGTGGCTGTGGGAAGCCAAGACCCATGCCTGGATGGAGACTACTAGGGCTGCCCTAGAGGGGAGCGCCCACATTCCTGTAGGCTGGATTTCACCCACTGCTCTACAAGTCACCCAGGCTGTAGATTGGGGACATTGTACCTTGGTTTTTCATAGGGACCAAGAGACAAGGCAGTGGGACATTGTTTGTGCCTCTCAGAAGGAATTTTAGCAACAGAGCACAGGAAAAGGCAACAGATAAGGTGTTTATTTCCAGGGACTGTCAAAGGTGATTCACTTTTCTCAATTACCACCCCACTATCCATACATCCATCAACTCCCAATATTCTATTCCAATTTTGAATCCACCAGTGGATTAATAAACTGATGAAGGCAGTATTCTCTTCTGATGTAATAATTTCCCCAAACATGTATCACTGAAAATTGCTTGCACTAGGTGGGAAGCTTTCAACACAGGAGCATTTTTAAGGGGATATTTTATATACTAACCATAGCACTCAACTTTGTTTCCTATAAGTTTAAGTCTGTCTCATGATTCAAAATGTATTCAGTCCATCTCCAAGAATCCCTCAATTCCTAACATTTCCAATGTTATTCAAAAGTTCAAGTTCATGTCTCATGCTTTTAATCCTAGCACTCAGGAGGCAGGGGCAGGCGGATCTTTGTGAGTTGAAGTCCAGCCTGGTCTACAGAGTGAGTTCCAGGACAGCTGGGGCTGCAGGGAGACCCTGTCTAGAAAAGACCAAAAAAAAAAAAAGTTCAAGTTCAAAATATTCTTCAACTCAAGGGTAACTCTTAAACGTGATAGCTGTGAAAACATGTAAAATAAAAAGGAAAGTTGATTTTAAAATACAATGGCACACAGGAAGCACATTGATTACAAATGAAAGGAACAGATGAATAAAAAGTGAAATAGGACTAAACCAAGACTTTAATCCAGTAGGAAAAGCACTAAATTTTGTAACTCTGTTTCTGTTGCACATAATGGAGTGACATGAACTCCAGACTCCAGAGGGTTTGGCTGTCCTGCTGTCTCACCACAGGTTTAGGTACTGCAGGCACACATCCTCTCTCTAGGACTGGCTCTGCTCACTGCCTGTAACTTTTCTTGGCACACATTTACTTTCCTGGCACCCCAGATTTCCTTAGACCTTTATTGTATCTTTGTATTCATTCTTACATCTTGATGTATTGTTCTATGAGAGGCTGTCTGTAGGAACTTTGACCCTGTCACACACTGCCCGACATCTCAGATCTTTCTCTGAAATCACTGTAGAATCTTTCATGACTTTGACCTTATAGTAATACCAGCATTATAAACACAGAAATACACACACACACACACATACATGTATATTTTTTGCTATAAACTTGTTATTTTTTATAATTATGTATATATGTGTCTAATATATCTAATATATAAATATATATATATATATTCTGTCATGGGGGAGGAGGAGCAATGTCTACACTACACACCCCAGGCTAAGAAAGAAAAGCCCAGTGAAGAAAATGGGTCTCCTCTTTTCCTCTTTGGAGTTCATTACCAGACCAGTCAGGTAGACCACCAAGTAATATTGCCATTGCACTTGGTTACCCTCCAGAACCTACTGCCAAAAGTACTACTTCCTTCTTTGAACCATAGAACATGAAAGATTCAAGCTGGAATTGACCCCTAAGCTTCATATCTACAAGGTGGCTTTCACAATGCTGGAATGTGCTAAGCATGTTACAGGAAGAGAAAAGCATTCATCAATCTCACTATTCTAGCTGTGAACCATGTGAGCTACAATGGAAACTGCTCTGGCAAGATTTGTTCACTGATGCAACAGTGTCATGAATGTTATGGGAGCAAACAAGCACTTTCTGATTGAATTTAAGGCTCACCCAACAAGATAGAACCCATGTTTTGCACTGTTACTGTGACCAAGAATCTATAAGTGGGAAGATCATAGACCCTCGGAAAGGACATAACGCTGTTGTTACACTAAATAGATATAATATTACACTGACTTCTCATGGCTTACTGTTATATCCCTAAGAGTGGTGCATGACACGGCTCTCTTCAGGGAAGCTTCATGTTGTAGAAAATGGCAATTAACACAGAGACATATAACTTGTCAAAGTGAGGAGAATGTGAAATGTTCAGCCCTCAATGGGATATATGTTTAAATCCATCCTCCCAAAGGACATTGTGGAAGAGGGGTCCAAAAGGTTTTAAGAGATAGGGGAATTTGGTGCATAAAACTAAACTGCTTTTCTAGACATGACTGGGAAGCTGCATGTAGCAACTCAGTGATCGTGATTCGTGAGCCTGCAGCATTTCTAGACATTATAGAAACCTCCTCAAGGTATATGTTGTAACAACATGGAATGTATCCGGTTTCTTCAGCACCAGAGTATCTTTGGCTCCAACTAAAACTATCCTATCCTCCACTTGAAATCATCCTATTCTGTTCTTTGTTCACAATTCTTACTATAAATCTGAGTAAAAGCAGCCAGAAATGTCATTATTGCAGGCTGTGTGCTTGGCTGCCTGTGATTTCCTCTAGCAGATTGATGGGGCTTCAGCCTTAAATGAGACTATAGCCTCATTCACTGGCTGAAATAGGCCTTGACTTTGGATCTTCCTCTTCCCTCCTGGTTGGGATTACATGACCACACCACCCAGTCCAGTTCACAGTCAAACCCACTCAAAAATCTCAGGTAATTTACAAAATGTAGACAATTTCCTTGCCATACAGGATGTGAATGTCTACTCTTCTCAACTTCTAATAGTCTTTCTCCCCTCAGAAATCTCATGAACACTCTTTACTCACTGCATGGCTGTCAGCTTCTCAAACTTCTATGCTTACTCCAAAACTATCCATTAGGAACTATCTGTTTATAGTATTCCACAGTTTCAGTAGCCCACAGATCTGCTGTTTTTCAAATTATTCATACAAACCAGTAACATATGCTGAAGAACCACACCATCAGATTTAGTGAATAGCATTATCCACTACTTCTGGTACCAAATATCTGTGTTAGTCTATGCATTGTGGGACTAAAATATGTACTGCCAGAGTACACCATCTAGTGATTTTTTCCCCAAATGGGCCTCATTTTCCATAGCTCAACTGATTTTCCATAGTCTATTCAAATTTGGAATTCACCAGTGGATT
Source organism: Rhizomys pruinosus (assembly GCA_009823505.1). Lineage (NCBI taxonomy): Eukaryota > Metazoa > Chordata > Mammalia > Rodentia > Spalacidae > Rhizomys > Rhizomys pruinosus. The sequence goes on along the minus strand of VZQC01000974.1, from coordinate 487,816 downwards.
AATCCATTGGAAATGCAGTGCCTTTATGATGTAATCAGTTCCCACAACAAACCCTACCTCTAAGTATACTGCATAAATTCTGTTTAAAATACGTGAGCCTTTGAGGGCTCTCTGGGAGATGTTGGTGGAAAAAATAGGAAGAAAATGGAAACAAAAGTTAACCAAAAATATAGTAAGATCACATATTCATAGTAACATATATATATATATATGTATTTGCATGTTTCTCTGAGTGTACACATAGTTAGAAAATATAAACAGAAATGTGCAGAATAAAATATACTAGTAATATATGGTATAATTATAAATACATCTATATATTAAACAAATCAAGATATGATGCCTTTTCACAAGGTACTAAAAATAGAAAACACAACTTAGGTTAGGGAGGATTAGGGATGGATTCTTAATTTTATATCTGTCAGTTGTGGTCTACATGGAGGTGAGAATAAATTTTGTTCAATTAATTCACTGCGAGTTCCCATCCAATAATTTATGCATGATTTTCAAGCTCATATTCTTTTTAAGTATAATTTTTTTGTTATTAAACTTTTTCTATAGGTCATGCATCATTTCTCAATCAAATCTAGAATCACTTCCTTTTCCATGCCCCCCACCCCACCTGAGTCCCTGCACTCTGCCATACATGTCCTGTATATTTCTCTGAGTCTTTCCAGAGTTTTTTCAGTTATTTTGTTGTTGTTCTCTCCAAATTGTATTACATTGCTATAATATATATATATATATATATATATATATATATNATATATACATGTATCACTTGAATTGGATGAATTTTTCCCTAAAAGATGTCATGTTTTTCCTTAAGGAAGTGCTTAAAGGTTCCTCCTTGGCAATCCCAAACAACCATCGATCCTGCACTTTTGCTCCACATTGGGGTCTTTCCCTCCCATGGTCCCCCAAATGAAGTCCAGTAAGCACATGTCCTGTCTCGATCCCCTGAACTGGCCTCCATGATACAGCTCAGGCAGTCCAACAATGGCAGTCTATATTCTGATGAGGCTGACATTCCCTTAGCTATTTAGTGCACAAGCTGGGTACATCAGTAGTCTCCATCTGGCAAAGAAGGTTTGGAGGATTCTTGGAGAGACATGAGTCCTTGGTCCATATTGAAAGGTTAAAAAGCTTTATCTCATGTCCTTGAGGAGTCCCAAAACTGGTGGCAGCCACAGATATGATGCACTTGCCAGTAAGAATTGAAGACAGGTCAAACCACAGTACTCTCTCTTTTTTCTTTTTGTCTTTTTTACTAAGATCTCAAGCTCTATGTCTGCAGTACAGTTTCTCTAGTCTTACTATTTATATCTGGTTGTACTTTCCTTCTGGATGCTTAAGGCTACATAGTTAGCCCCAGATTAACCAAGGTTTTTGTTTTCTCAAGGTGAATTGAGTATCTGGTTCTCAGGGGTCTCTCAGAGTGTTTTTGGGGGGTGAAAAGAGGGTGGGAGACTGGTGGTTTGAATGAGAATGTCCCCTATGGGCTTTAAGTGTTCAGATATTTTGTCCCCAGTTGGTGGCACTGCTCTTGGAGGTCTTAGAAGGTGTGGCCATGCTGGGGGAAGTATGTCATTGGAGGCAGGTTTAGTGAGTTTAACAAGCCTTGTGGTCTCCAGTCTCTCTCTCTGCTTCCTATGCTCACTGCAAGATGTGACCCTTAGCTTGCTGCTCCATCCCCAGGCACCATGCTTCCCACCACAATGGACTCGGATTCTCTGGAACCATCAATCATAAGCTCAAATAAACTCTTCCTTTTATAAGTTACCTTGCTCATGGTGGTTTTATCAGAGCAACAGAAAAGTGACTAATACAGTTATTTGGTACCAGAGAGTGGGCTGTTGGCTGTGAAGAACATGACCATGTGGATGTTTGGAGAAATGTGGAAGACTTTGGAACTTTGGTCTAGAAAAGCTGTTGACTATTGTAAGCAGAGCTTAATGGGCCATTCTAGTAGAAACCTGGAAGGAAGCATTGCTGGAAAAAATGTAGTTCCAGAGGAAAATAAAGACTTAGACAACTGGGATATTTTGATAAAGAGTCTGGCAGCAGTTTGCCCACAGCCCAAATGCTTGCCTGGTGCTAAGTTGAAAAGCAATGGACTAATGTCTTTGGTGGAGGATATTTCAAGACACCCTTATGTAGAAATGGTAGCATGGCTATTAATGGTGAATATTGCACAGATCTACAGTGAAAAAGAGCAAATGGGGCAGAAAGAAATGCAGAATGTAGGGTCTGGAGAGGCGGCCTAGTGGTTAAGAGCACCGACCACTCTTGCAGAGGACCCAGGTTCAATCCCAAGCACCAACATCGTGGCCAAGAACTGTCTGAAACTCCAATTCCAGGAGAACTACAGTTCTAGGGGAATCTAATACCCTCTTCTGACCTCCGAGGCATTGCATGACATGGGTGCACAGACCTGCATGCAGACAGTACATTCATACACATACAGAAATTTAAAAAAAAAGAAATGCAGAATGTAGAGTTTGGATCTGAAAAGTACACTAAGAAGATTAAAGGTATGGCCAAGGCATGTGAAGGAGAGGCTCCATTTCATAAGGACATTAAAGTTATTAAGGAGAGGCCTAGGTATTTACAAGTAAACAACGGAAAAAGTGTGATTAAGGAGGGGCCTCGAGATTTACAAGTAAACAACAGAAATAGTACCTTCAGGGCAAGACCACACCCAGCTAATCCTCCAACTTTTGAAAGGAAAATACTGAAAGGGTTTTCTGCTCCAACAAGTCCAGGGCAGAGAAAAGTTGCAAATGTAGTTAAAGTAGGACAGAGTCCATCCCGAACTTGCAGCCAAACTCAGCAATTTCATTCATGTGGTGTTGGCTTTAGAGGCACGAAGGATGCAATAGTGAAGGGGTTATCAGTTCTTCCTCCACGGTTTCAGAGAGCCACAGAGGCCAAGCAGAGTGTAGCAGGAGCATACCTGAATAAAGAATGCCCTGATAGGCCATTGCATGAAACTGTGAATGTATAGTCTGTTTGGCAGTGGAGACCCCAAGAAGACATTCAAGATGCCAGAGCTGTGAGATATTTGCCAAGCAGAGCTGCATACAGGGAGTGGTACCAGCCTAAGAAAGAGATGTATGTTGCAAGCAAAGCTGGAAGAGCTGAGCCATCTAAGCCCTTTGGAAGTCAAGTCCCAGAATTCATGCATGGAGCTACTGGACTTGGTGTTTGCGCTGCTGGTTTTTGGTCTTGTTTTGGTCCAGTATCCTCGCTATGCCTCTATTCCTCCCTTTTGGAATTGGAATGTGTATTCAGTTCCACTTTATGTTTGGAGTATGTAATTTGCCTTTTGATTTTACAGGAGCTTACAGTTAAGAGATTAGACTGGCTCTCAGAAGAGACTTTGGACTGTATACTTTTGAATAGAATTGAGACTGGTAAAGACTATGGGACTTTTAAGGTTGGACTAAATGCATTTTGCATTTTATATGGTCATAAGCTATGGGGGCCAGGGAGTAGAATGTAGTGGTTTGAATGAGAATTTCCCCCATGGGCTTTAAGTGTTCAGATATTTTTGTCCCCAGTTGGTGGCACTGTTCTTGGAGGTCTTAGAAGGTGTGGCCATGCTGGAGAAAGTACATCATTGGGGCAGACTTAGTGAGTTTAACAAGCCTTGCTGTCTCTAGTCTCCTCTCTCTCTCTGCTTCCTGTGCTCATTGTGAGATGTGACCCTTGTCTTGCTGCTCCAGCCCTGGCCACCATGCTTCCCACCACAATGGAGTCTGATTCCTTGGAAATGTCAATCATAAGCTCAAATAAACTCTTCCTTGTATAAGTTCCTTTGCTCATGGTGGTTTTATCACAGCAACAGAAAAAGACTAACACAGAGACCTTTGCTCCTTTCAGCTTTTCATTTACCAGTTCCATCCACTCGAGGACAAAATCAAGTCTTGCTAGACCAGGCTTCCTTTTCTGAAGCATGAGCAGAATTTCCTCTTTATGGACTGGACACTGACTGAAGTCCCATTAGTGACTCTCCAAGACCTCCCTGAACAGGAAGACTGGTGACCCACTCTTCTAGTTTAAACGTGTTCCAGTTTGTCTTCCATTGCTGTGACAAAACACTCTGACTGACACCAACTTGGGGAGGAAAGGGTTTATTCAGCCTACATCTCATGGGTCACAGTTCATCACTTAGGGAGCCCAAGGCAGGAACTCAGCGCAGGTACCTGGAGGCAGGAGCTGAAGCACAGGCCATGGAGGAATGCTGTTCACTGGCTTGCTCCACTGGCTCATGCCCAGCCTGCCTTCTTATACCATACAGAACAACTTGCCCAGGGTGGCACCACTCATTGTGGGCTGGGCCCTCCCACACTGGTCAACAATCAAGACAATACTCCACAGATGTGGTCACAGGTCAATCCAATGGAGCCAATTCCCCAATTGAGGCTCCCTCAACCCAGGTGTGTCAGGTTGACACTAAAGCTATCCAGCACACCCACATTTGCATATTTCGAGAGATGCCCCCATGCATAATCCCTTAAAATTTAGTTGACCTCTGAGGTCAAGGAACAAAGTTATCTCTTATCCCTTGGACAAATTGGTAAGGGCATTAAGTATGGTCGTTAAGCACCCAGAAAGGCTAAGTTGCACCAGCCTTTTATATTGCACGTATATTAAAATTGTATCATTTTGGAAACAAATTATATGTTATTTCCACATCATATTTCTTGATTTACATTTTTTCCATTTTAACCCCACATTACTCTAAAAGATTCACACATACCCTCCATAGTGTACCGAAAACCCAAAGACTGAAAATAAATGTTAGGTTAGCTCTAGAACCTGTCTAGGGATTCACAATGCAAGAAAACAGTTATCTTTACATCATGAGGAATATAACATTAACTTTGCTCAGTTTGTCTTATAAGTAGGTACTTCGTACTAGCATGAACAGATGGATACCATTTGTCTTTTGTTTTTCTGGGACCATGTTACTTCACTTATCATAAATTCTTCTAGTTCCATCCATTTACCGGCAACTTTCATGTCACCTTTCTTTTTTTTAATTTTTTTTCCAATTTTTTTGTTTTTATTTTTTTTAACAATAAGTAATAAGTTATGAGTACAAGCATCCTTCATGTAAAACCAATTTGCAAGCAGCTATGCCCAAACCTACATAGGCCAAGGCTCCCACCATCAGCTGGTGGGGCTTATATGTACAATCATGTTGATTAAATAAGTGTCCAGTCTATGTTGCTGTAGTTTCACCATTCACCCCATTCACAGCCCTTACATTCTACCATGCCCCTTCTTCCACAGATTGTTCCCTAGGCTTAGAAAAGGGGCACAGATGGACGAGAAGCAAAAGAGTCTACTTTCTCTGGAGATGTTGTTTTGGACTCTGATCAGGTCTGGCTGTTTCCTTTCATGGGTTGACAGTTTGTCCAGGAATAACCTGTCAATCCTACTAATGAAGCACAAGCAATCATATATATATGTATTTAAACAGTACTAATTATTATGGTAGGTTACTTTGGTATAGACACAGATATTTGGATGGTATGCTGATCCATGAATTATATTTTTTCTCTAAAAGATGACAAGGTCTTACTGTGGCTTATAACTTCTCCTAACCACTAGAGAATGTAAGCTTGTGGCATCATCCGTGAGTTATTCCTCCAAGGAGAGAGCTAATATCCAATTAGATTTGGGATATACAGACATGTGGCTGCCACTGCTGCACAGTATTTCCAGGCAGGTGAGGTGTAGCTGATGCTGATGTAGGAGTCTTGCTTGACTCAAGGAGACCAATTTTTGCTTTATTGGTTTAATGGTCTTTGGTAACACTCTCTGGCATTATAGAGACCATCTGTACACTTGCAAGTGTGGTCTCAATACACCTTTCCCATGCTTGAATCAGGTCTTTGACAGCAGGGCCTTACCACCTCTCTTCTTGCAGGTATCCCAGTGTACAGGCAAGAAGCCTTTACCTTTTGGGGACGGGGGGCTTGGATCCCCTGACCAACATCTCCTTGGCAGAATAATCCATTGCTGATATCAGAGCTCTCCTCTATTAATATATTTTGCTTAAATGCACAGCTTAAAAAGACTTTAGTATTATATTTGCCTCTGAATAGAGAATAATCCTTTTCACATTTCCTATGTCTATTAGTCAAAGAAAGCAGTTATACCAGTTTTGTAAGAGATTACCTCTATAACAGTCAGCTCTAAGTTATGGTAAGAGAATGACTTCATTATCATCATGTATTTCTTTGTTCTATGAAGAGGAGGTACGAAGGTCTCTCATATTAAAACTTTGCAGCACCTAGAAGGTAAAGTTCATTAGGACTCATTATAAACTGTTGTTACAAATAGGATCCACAGAGATGTTTGATGTCTATAGCAGTCTGAGGCTTTTCTTCCTTTTAATACTTAGATGGGCCAACTTCTCTGCTGGTGTTTCTTGGTACATCCTGCACAATGCAAAGCTGTATCATTTCTTTCTCAGCCATTAAGTTGGTGATGTATTGACCTGTGAGAACATACAAATCTTTTTCCATAGTTAGTTTTAAGATTTAAATTGAAAATTTGACAAAAAGTTTTAATATATAACTGTATCCCCTCCCCCTTTTTATTTTAGGCTTTTATTTTTTGACCCATGAGTCTCAAAAAGGCAGTTGTAGTACACATACTTATAGACAGGAATCACGGTATAAATTTCATTAAATTTACCCAAGCTGTTTTGAGTGACTGTATGTTGTTAATTTGGGAAAGACTAGAGCATAGACCATGTTAAGAAGGAAAAGAGAAAGAATTAAAAAGAAACACAAGTTGAGTAGATACGTGGGAACCACAGAGAACTTACAGTCTGTTTTTTTTAAAGCCTTGTTTCATTATAATGTGATATTTGAGGTATTGATATTGTTTTACTATAAAGATTAAAGAATGACTAGAACGGTTAACTGGTTTTTCTCATTTTTTTAAATTTGTACTCCTTACATATCTTTAGACCTTGAAACTGTGTCCACACCTGCTGCATGCAGTGTGCAACCCAGAAAATTAACAGCATTCCCAGTGTTTAAAAGAAATAGGATGAGAGACCTGGGGAAGAATTTCCTTGGCACTACAACATGTTGCATCAGCACTGAGTTTTAGGGCTTCCCTTTACTCAGACTGAGCTCTGCGTGCTGGCTCCCACCAGAGAGAATCCCCCATATGTTCACTGGCAAATTTATATTCTTCATGTGTATTACACAGGAATTACTAAATCCTAAATTGTGTGGTCAGGAGAGGTATCCACTCTGTATGGGTTCCAGCTAATTCTGAAGATCTGTATATTAACAGAAAATGAATCTCTTCATTTGAAATCTAGATTTAATCAGGACAGGTATTGAGTATAGCTTTAAACCTTAATAATTTATAGTCTGTTATAATTACAGAAAGTCAGTAGATGGATAAGGACTAGAACATGAATAGGAAAGAGAATCATACTACACTCTGTAAAATATATGAAACAAAGGTCTTGTTATAATAAATGGTGAAAGAATTGTGATTGTGTCCCTCAGTGCAGATGAGGTAAAATGGTAATATTAAATATCATTTAATCATATTAATCATAAAAATGGTAATATTTGTGGTTCTCATAAAATCACCAGCCTAGATTTAGGCAAGCCATGTGGAGAAATAAAGTGGTTCCTTTCTTGGATCTATGTATAGAAGCAGCAGCAACAGAGAATATGGTTACTCAGAAGGAGCATCACCAGCTTGCAAAGTGGGCAGAGCCCTGGATAACTACCTGCTCATGCCATTGGTGATTCTCTGGCCTCTTGAAATATACCTCAGATCTCCTGTGTTCAGTGGCTTCCCCATTTTCTGTTCTACTGTGCAGTATTTGTGCTTTCTCCTTCCCATTTGGCTTCTTTCTTTTAATGATATAATTCATTTGGGTTATATTAACATCTTATTCTTAGGTTATAGTTTTCTTTCAAATTTCATAAATTTTTGTATATGTGGGTGCAGGAGTCTGAGGATAAGTGTGGAAGTCTGATGTCAGCTTTGTGACATGTTCCTCGGGACTTGTCTATCTTTTGCTGTTTGCAATCCTTGAGTAGACAGTTAAATGTTGGTTCTTTGAAACTTAAAAACAGATATACTTGGGGCTGGAGAGATGGCCTAGCAGTTAAGAGCCCCGACTGCTCTTGCAGAGGACCCAGGTTCGATCCTCAGCACCCACATGGCTGCTGAGAACCATCTTTAACTCCAGTTCCAGGGGAGTCCGACACCCTCTACTGACCTCTGTGACATTGCACGACATGGGTGCACAAACCTACATGCAGACAGTACATTCATACACATACAAGAATAAATAAAAATTAAAAAAAAAAGAAAACAGATGTACTTGAGTTCCTGATGTCTCCACCCCTCATTGGGAGGTTCCTTTGTCATTAAATTTTGTTTGGCCTTTTACTATTTTATTATTATTATTGTTATTATTTATTTTATTTATTATATATTTTATTTTTATTGTTATCATTTATTTTATTATTATTATTATTGTCATTTATTTTTTCATTTTAATGATGTGGCTTTGGTTTATCTTTTGAATTTCAAATTTTTGGAATGCTGGTATGGTAGTAAGTAAATTTAATCCTATCACTCAGGAGGCAGAGGCAGGCAGCAGACCACCCACGTCTGGCTCAGTTTCAGGTTTGTCTTACATATGTACCTTGTGGTCAGTTTCCATTTTTGACATCAGGTTTCTCTGTCTTCCTTGTAATAGATTAGTTTATCCCAATGACATTTGTCGCTGTAATAGATGCTTTTGCTCTGAATTGTTATGCTATTTTTTCATAATGCTTCTGATAGTATCTGTCCTTCTGTACTGTTGTTTGTTTTATAAGCTTTCAATTTTAGTTTTATAGTCTGCAGATTAGAGACTCTATTTCTTATATTATTGTTCTTATAAGCATTTATATAACTCCCCATGAATGCCTTTATACTATGAATAAAGTATTTATTAACAACGCAATTTAAAATAATATCAAATAAAAATAAAGCAATAATCATGCTTTGCCTCAACTTTCTCCCATTTAAAACATAAAGTTTTTTCAACTTACATGTTTTTTAAATTTTAATTATTTATTTATTTATTTATTCATTTATTTATTTGTATGTGTATGAATGTACTGCATGCATGTAGGTTGGTGCACCCCTGTAGTGGAATGCCATGGAGGTCAGAAGAGGGTGTCAGATTCTCCTGGAACTGGAGTTAAAGACGGTTCTCAGCTGCCATGTGGGTGTTGGGGATTGAACCCAGGTCCTCTGCAAGAGCAATTGGCACTCTTAACCACTAGGCCATCACTCCAGCCCCACAACATGGTTTTATAATGTGTCAAAGTACCATCACTTAGACTTTGGGATAGAGAGTATCACCTTTGTTAATGAAAGTTTTAAATGAAATAGCCATACACCCTCTTAACTTACAGTTCTAGTCCCAGCCTTTTAATTTTAACCATTTGATTACTAGAGTACCAACAACTTTATAACACACAGTTCCTGGCTGCCCTAACTTTGCTTCCCTCATTCTCCATGTTTCTCATTTTCGATATGCTATGGGCTAAGATTCTTTTTTTTTAATTTTTTTTATTTATTTCTGTTTGGGTATGAATGTACTGTCTGCATGCAGGTGTGTGCACCCGTGTCGTGCAATGCCGCGGAGGTCAGAAGAGGGTGTCAGGTTCCCCTGGAACTGGAGTTCTCCTGGAATTGGAGTTTCAGATGGTTCTTGGCTGCCATGTGAGTGCTGGGGATCGAACCTGGGTCCTCTGCAAGAGCGGTCGGTGCTCTTAACCGCTAGGCCATCTCTCCAGCCCGGGCTAAGATTCTTTACATTATATTCTGGACCCTCTGTATGATTATCACTATTTCTTTTTCTAGTTTCACCTTCATCTTTTCCTGCCTGAGAGTTTACATTTCAACCCTGGGTGCAGCTAAGTATTAGGATGTGAGTCATCTGTACACAAAAGCCTTGAGTTCAATTCCTAGCACTGTAAAAACATAATATTTCATTTGTGAAGCTCCTTGTAAGTTTGCACAGGCATCATCTTATTTTATGTTCTTGAACCTATATTTACATTGCCAAATGTGCAATTCTTCATGCTTTATATTTTGTTAATTATAATTTATTCATAATTACTCAGGTCAGGATCTATATTTCAAGTAAACGTGTACTGCAATTCAACTTGCCTATAAACATTATAAATACTGAGTGTATAGTTTAATGAATTTTTATACACAGAAGTCAAAAAGCACACAACCGCATAATGTTCAGTCTAGGTGAAGGAATAGAAGCTTTCCTGTATTCTAGAAGCATCCTCTAAGCACTCTTAGTTTCTAGATTGTGCCCCGAAGATAACCACTTGTGTGATTTGTGATCACCTCTTAGTTTGTATATCTATATATAAACATACATATTTGCATGCCTAGAAAAGTGTATGTAAACTTTCAGAGGTTCTAATGTCTTTGGTCAGTTTTCTGACCCTGAAGTGATAGCAGCCCAGTTGTCTTCCCAACACTGGCTGCCATATTATGATCATAGTCCCACATGATCTAAACAAACGTTTCCTGCTTTTGTGGGATTATAGCTCACATTCTACTGGCCCAGGTGATCTCAGGGAAGGAAAGAAGAAAAAGGATATAGAAAAAAGAAGACACCATCCATAACATTCTCATTTTAGTTACTGAATTAATTAGAATACACATTCATGCATATACAGAGATCTGTCAAAGAAAATGTATATGTTCTAGTGTTCTAGTGAAAATTTCTAAGTGGTCATCTGTCGCTCTCCTTGTCACTCTCTGTTCCCAGCCAGGAGGAAAAAGGAGAGGACATACTCTTGTTCTTCCAGACGCAGTTTATTCAGGCAACTCTTACATCAATTCTCTCTTCTCCTTCCCTTGTCCCCTACTAATAATCTCTTCCCTCAACCCCGCCTCCTGCTAGGGTGCGAGCACCATGGCGGTCTCTCATTGGTCTGTAAGCGGTATGCACAATATACGGAAGTCAGCGGACATGCTAATGAGGGTTCAGGTTTGGCGTTCTCTTGTTGGCTGGGGAATGAGCTGGGCAGTCAGGCCACAATCAGGCGATAAGACCTGGCCAGGGTCCAAAGCGCCATTTTGGCCAATGCCCACTCTCCACAGTCATCTATTTGATATATACTGAACATTGTTTTATCTTTTTAGTCTTTTTGAGATGGGGTCTTCCTTTAGTCCCAACTGGCCCGGAGCTCACTATGTAGACCAGGCTGGCCTTGAACTCACAAAGATCTGCCTGCCTCTGCTTCCCAAGTGCTAGGATTAAAGGTGTGCACCACCATACCCAGCTGAACATTGTTTTAAATACATACTTGTTGTCTTTGATATTTGCCTCAACTGCTGTTATTATTATATTTATTATTTATTCACTTAGTCATTTTTTTTCTGGGAGATCTTAATTTTTAAAAGAATGGCAAATATGACACATACCAAAAAAATCCTCCACTTTATCATGTATATTGAGGGGGTCTATGCATGATAGTCTCTTATTTAAGTAAAAAAATTTAGGTTGTTATTTATAGTTAAAGTGACAGTTGTTATGGTTTGAGTCTGCAACGCCCCCCCCATGGCTCCTGCATATGAACATAGACATACCTGGTGGTTGTGGTACCTTTTGGCAAGAAGGCCTAGCTGGCAGAAGTAGGTCACTGGGGCTGGGATTTGAAGGTTATACCAACCTCTGGTTCTGAACATTATACTCTTTCCTAGTTGATCATATGGTGAGAAGCAACAGCCACACATCCGCACCGCTGCAAATGGAGCAGCTCCCACTGTCATGTTAGACAACTACCTTCTGAAATGACGAGAGGTGAATTATTTAACTTTGCCTCCCTGAAGCTGCTCTGTCAGTTTTTTTCTTTCTCTCAGAGCAACAAGAAAAATAGCAAAGACAGTACTAAACCACTGATCAGAGACTAAGCAAACTGCGTGGTGATGACTCCTCTAGCCTTTCAGGGGCCTCTATGTGAATCCTGGGAAATTTTCTACCTTAAAGCTCTCTGAACTATAATTTATTTCTTTTGCAGAGGAAAGCTTCTGCTAACCTGCCTGCTCCTCTAGCCCCTTAACATCTAGTTCTATATTTGAGCATTTATTTCCTTTGCATTTTAAAATGTTATATAAAATGATACCTGCAGAATGAAGAATAAAGCAGGTCTTTGTGTTCATTAAAAAAATTAAGAACAGGGGCTGGAGAGATGGCCTAGTGGTTAAGAGTGCCGACTACTCTTGCAGAGGACCTGGGTTCGATCCCCAGTACCCACATGGCAGCTGAGAACCGTCTTTAACTCCAGTTCCAGGGGAATCCGATGCCCTCTTCTGACCACTGCAGCATTGCATGACATGGGTGCACAAACTTACATGCAGACAGTACATTCATATACATACAAAATAAATAAAATTAAAAAAATTAAGAACAAATGGAATTTACATCTGTGAATTCAGATACTTCTCTTCAGGCTCATCAAAATGAACACTGTCTGAATTGTGTGTTCATTTCTATGCATTCTATGACTTACCAAATGATGTGCATCTCTAATTTTTTTCTTTTTTTTCTCAGTTGACATCCTCTGAACTTCGTTTCATTTTTTATCAAACTTTTGTGACATTCATACATTATTGGAAGGTTTCTAAATCCCATCCTCTATCTGTTCCCCACCTCTCTTTATTGACCTCCACCCAATTTAATGTATCCTATTATAAACATGGCCTATAGAGTATAATTTGTGTTTCCAAATGTCCTTCAGTGTTTGTTAATCAATGTTGCATAGTTAATGCTATTGTAGTTCATAGTGTATAATTCTTAGTTTCTATAAGGCTTAATTATTTCTAAAATCTGACTGATGTTAGATGTCCAAGAAATTATGTTATTGTTATGTAAATATACCTTTTTTGGTATTTTTGAGACAGGGTCTCCCTTTAGTCCCAGCTGGCCTGGAACTTGCTCTGTAGACCAGGCTGGCCTTGAACTCATAGAGATCTGCCTGTCTCTGCCTCCTGAGTGCTAGGATTAAAGGCATGCACCATCACGCCTGAAGGTTTTTAAGTGTTATAAAATGCAATGTCGATAGCCTCTATTTTCCAACCACCAATTCCAAGTGAATTATTTTGACCATTGCACTGGACTCCATCAAAAGCAGACTATATGCTTGTTTGTTTGTCTGTATTTCCAGGTATCTGATACAGGACTTCTTGGTGTTTTGTTTGCTTACTGAGTCCTAGTCTCACTATTTTGTCCAGGCTGATTTGAACTTCTAAACTCAGGATCCTTCTGCTTTAGTCTCTGCAGTGGATGGGACAGGTGTGTGCTACCACCTTTCCCAAACTTGGACCATTTTCCAGCTTTAGAGTAGGATGTAGAGAGCTGCAAATGTTACTACAGCTATTCCTAGGCATTCTGCATATTCACACCTTTTCTTGAACCTATTTGAGGAAAGACAAGAACAAGAGAACAGAAAAAAAAGATAATCCATGTCTATCCTTGAACCTTATATCTCCTGTGGAACAAAAATAATCTTAAATATTGCATTTATTTTTGAGCATCATTGAAAACCCATTACAATGGGAGAGATAAATAAAAAAGTTCTCCACACAGAACACTTCAACCAATAATAGTAGCTTAAAGATTGGTTTTAAGTGCTCCTGAAAATTTTTACTACTATAAACTGTATCCTAGACAGAATCCAAAATCTGTGAAATTGAAATGAATTGATACATTATAGAGGAACTTTTTGAACCATATTGTAGTTAAGCTAAAAATCAATGAAAGAATTATCTAGAAATTCAAAGTGGAAATTATTCAGGAAAGTCAGGAAATATATTTAACTGGCTAAAAATGTGAACACAACATTTTAAAAGTTGTGGAGTATGGGTAAGGCATGCTGGGAAGAAGCTGGGTAAGGCATGCTGGGAAGAAGCTGTGGGGGCAGCAGACACAGGGAGAGTTGGGGTGGAGAATCCCAGTACATGGGAGGCTGAAACACAGGGCTATGGATTTGAAGGTGATCTGCACAAATGCTTTCAGAAACTAGAAAAGGTAAAAGAAACTCCCCAAATCACATTTTCTTTTTAGTCTAGTGTTTCACCGGCATCCAAATTCAAAAGCCTTTCTCTTTTTTTTTTTTTTTTTTTTCTTTTCTTTTTGTTCTTTTTGAGACAGGGTCTCCCTGTAGCCCCAGCTGTTCTGGAAACTCATGCTGTAGACTAGGCTGGCCTTGAACTCACAAAGACCCGCCTGCCTCTGCTCCCAAGGCTAGAATTAAAGGCGTGCACCACCACGCCTGGCTACAAACACATCTTTGTAAGAGAGAAAATGCCAGGCCATGTCACTAAAAGCAATAACTCAAAATTTTGAAGGCCACTTGCGGCATCCACCTCCGCGTTTGCCACACCCACTCCAGTGTCGCCTGTGTAAAGCAACATGAGAAATCATGTTCAAGGAAGGCGGGGGAGCAATGTCCTACTGGGCTCGACCCCCTGGAGGTCACTGGAGAAACCTATCACCGAGATTGAGATGCTTTCCTAGGATATTATGTTTTCTGGTGTGGACTTAGCATAACACTGAGCACAAAAAAATTTTTTCTTAAGGCCAGCTTATAGATACAAAACAAACTATTTAATGTGCCAAGAACTGGCAATTAAAATGCCTCTCTTGGGCACAGGGCTTTTTCCTGGCAGCAAGAATTTTTCGGCAGATCCCAAGTAAAAAACAGACCTTTCTCCTTAACAAACAATATAATGTAGCTGTTAATTATATGGAAGTAAAACTGCTCAGTCAAGAAAAACAAAATAATAGCAATAACGGAATGTTCTTGCCTTACATGAGTGTCCTTGAAAAAACAAATTCCAGTGGTAAATGTGTGTGATGAAAAAACATCTCTTCATTAGGTTAAAACAAAAATTTCCCCTAAACCTAAAATAAAAGAACCCCTTGATCTAATTTTCTGGTCCTAGACAAAGAGGTAGATAAGACATTCTCTAGTTTCATCAACTAAGTACGCCTGGATTCTAACACTCCCAGTAAAGCAGGACAGAAACTAAGTCTTACACCAGCCAATTATCTAACAAAAAAAACTGTTAGCGGATCAAGCAGTCGGAACAGCTCTTAGTTCTCAGTAAAGGTTGAAACTTTAGCTTAGCAGTTAGAGTTAGAAAAACTAATAGGTAACTTAGGATATTATGAGAATAAGGTTTACTTCAAATAGAAATTAAAAGAAACTATTAACTTTAGGATGTTAGGATATATTTACTCTAGAGTTAAAAAGTAGAAACTGATCATGTTAAGAAAACTAATATGTTTCTTTTTCTTCTTAATGTTTATTCCTTGAGTAAAGGTTGTCTTAAGATTTTTACATTTTACTTCTAAAAAAGTTCATTTCCTAACTAAACTTTGTGATGTTTTAGTTTCCTGCTCTGTGTCTGTATCTCGTTAATCATGATATAGATAATGAGCTTTTCAGTTAATGTGTAAATCTTGACTTTTTTACCTACCTATAAATTGTGAAGCTTTGCCAAATCCTTTGTTCTGCCTCTCCTAAGACTACTATATAATCACTGCCCCAGTTCAATAAAGTGCTGCAGATTTGGAAAAACAAACTTCCTCTTAGTTTTTCATTTCTGTACGCCATTCACGACCCTGTGTTTCCTGCCAAGAGGATCCTGGAAGAACCCTAGGGCTAGGCGTACCCCCCAGGAAAAAAAACCGGCCCAACAACACAACCCCACCACACAAAACAACAAAACATCCTAAAAAAATAAACTTGGAGTAATACATGTATAGAATGGGAAAAAAAAACAAAGTAATGTTCCTGAAAGTTTGTCTTACCAATCTTTTTAAAATAAAGGATAATATTTGGGTGGCCAGCACTTGGGAGACAGAGGCAGGTGGATCTCTGTGAGTTCGAGGCCAAGCCTGGTCTACATAGTGAGTTCTAGGACAGCTGGGGCTACAGGGAACCCTGTCTCAAAAGACCAGAATAAATAAATAAATAAATAAATAATAAATAATTCATAACATTTGGTTTGGTATGGAATAGTAGTGTACTTCCAGTGTTAGGGAAACCTTTTTATATTTCAGAATGGAGCTACTGAATCTTAGTTCTTTTACATTAAATTTAGAGGATTTAGAGTATTAAAAGACGGGATTTTTTTGTAGTTCATTCTTTTTTTGTTGTTGTGGGTATAGGAGTTAGTAGCTAAGCCATGATGTCTTTATTACAGTAAATTAGCATTTAACCTTCACTAACTTCAAATTGAAGCTAAAAAAGAAATATTGAAAAAAATTATCATAAAAGAGACTGTAAGAAATATTTAACCTAATTTAATACATTTTTCTAGAATTTATTCACATTGATATTAGCTAATGGTTTTGAAGTCTTCATATACAGTTAATATATTATTACATACAGGATGGTCAAATCATACATTTGAGATATTAAATGTGGAGAATTAATGTATAAAACTTTGAATTATTAAACATCTATATTTATCTCTTTATTTATTAAAGGTATAAATTTTTTAATATATATTTTTTGGACTAGCCTCATATTCCTGTACTTAATTTTATATTATTATTTTAACATGCTAGTTGAGATTTCTA
Organism: Rhizomys pruinosus; assembly: GCA_009823505.1. Taxonomy (NCBI): domain Eukaryota; kingdom Metazoa; phylum Chordata; class Mammalia; order Rodentia; family Spalacidae; genus Rhizomys; species Rhizomys pruinosus. The sequence continues at coordinate 471,141 of VZQC01000974.1, read as the reverse complement.
ATGTATTATTAATACATTTTCCATTTTCTAGTATTTAAGAAATTAGCCTTTGGGTATCTGTGCTATCTTCATGATTTATAATGATAATTATAGTAGATTTATGTATTTAATTGAGAAAAATTCATTGCTGTCCAGAATACAGAAAAATCTAGAGTCATGAACATTATCTGTTTGCTTAATAATTTCATAGAACCAGGAAATCACAAGACCATGAACTTGAGGGTAGTTTCTTAAAACTTTCTCAGTATTCCTCTTTAAGTTAATTAAGTTAACATTTGTATTAAGGCAGAAAACAACATATTACATATATTATGTGCATTTGTTTCCCATGTTATGACTATCGCTGTAAAGTTTACTGTAAGTTTTCTCAATATTTGTACTACATTACTGCTTCAAGAATTTGGATTTTTTTTCTTTTCTTCTTATTTTTTGAGACAGTTTTCCCTGTAATCCCAGCTACTAGAACTTGCTATGTAAACCAGGTTTTGTTACTATCACAGAAATAACCCATCTCTGTCTCCTCGTGCTGAATTAAAGGGATGTGCTATCATACCCAACAGGATGTGTGGTACTATGTTTACTAAATTTTTCATGACCATATTTACAAAATTTGTTCTTATAATAAAGTAAAAACATTAGCTTTTGCATTTATTTATATTTCAACCTGTTTTCAGCTGTATCGATTTCCAGTTTCATCTTTACTGTTAATCATACATTTGATGTTATCTTTTTGAGGAAGTTTGCTTTAATATTTCTATTTTAATAATTAATATATTCTGAGATCATACCTAAACATATTTTGTTATGTTTTCCTGCATTAATTTTATATTATTTGATATTAATTATTAACTGAGAGAACTGGATTTATTATTGTGTATTTGATTCTAGAACTATTTATTATTCTGCTTTGATCATTTAGTCTCCAGTTGTGTGATATTTTAAAAATATTCCATCAAGGCTTTGTTTGTTTTTTTTTTTGTTTGTTTGTTTTTTTTTTTTTTTTACTATTGAGTTACTCTACTATCTTGTAACATTTCCATTGCTGGTATAGCTTTCATTAGACACACAGCTCATTTTCAGTGGGAGTCATGATAGTCAGAAATTTCTTCATCATTTTTTTCATATGGGTTAATTTGTGAAGCCAGATTTCTAACATATGACATTCATGTCTACCTGGGACAAAAAACGAAAAAATAAAGAAAATTTGCATGTTTTAATCAGTTTCTAAAGTTAGAGGTAAGACCCCCACACACACACCCAAAACAACCCATAAACTAGAATTTTTTTTCTTAAAACTCTATCTTGCTCTTCTCCATACAAAAGTAAACTGCAATTCAATATATTTTTCAGTGATTTGTGCTAAAATTAATTTAATAAATTTAAATAATAATTCATTTATGTGTAAAAATTATGTGTTTAGCATAAGNACTTGTGCTCTTTCTGTTTTTTTCTTTTTCTTTTTGTTCTTTTTGAGACAGGGTCTCCCTGTAGCCCCAGCTGTTCTGGAACTCATGCTGTAGACTAGGCTGGCCTTGAACTCACAAAGACCCGCCTGCCTCTGCCTCCCAAGTGCTAGAATTAAAGGCGTGCACCACCACGCCTGGCTAACAAACACATTCTTTGTAAGAGAGAAAATGCCAGGCCATGTCACTAAAAGCAATAACTCAAAATTTTGAAGGCCACTTGCGGCATCCACCTCCGCGTTTGCCACACCCACTCCAGTGTCGCCTGTGTAAAGCAACATGAGAAATCATGTTCAAGGAAGGCGGGGGAGCAATGTCCTACGGGGCTCGACCCCCTGGAGGTCCCTGGCAGAACACTCCCGAGATTGAGATGCTTTCCTAGGATATTATGTTTTTCTGGTGTTGGACTTAGCATAACACTGAGCACAAAAATAATTTTTTCTTAAGGCCAGCTTATAGATACAAAACAAACTATTTAAATGTGCCAAGAACTGGCAATTAAAATGCCTCTCTTGGGCACAGGGCTTTTTCCTGGCAGCAAGAATTTTCTGCAGATCCCAAGTAAAAAACAGACCTTTCTCCTTAACAAACAATATAATGTAAGCTGTTAATATATATGGCAAGGTTAAAACTTGCTTCAGATCAAGAAAACAAAATAATTGCATGACGGTAATGCTCTTGCCTTACATGAGTGTCCTTGAAGAAAACAAATTCCAGTGGTAAATGTGTGTGATGAAAAACATCTCTTCATTAAGGTTAAAACAAAAATTCCCCTTAAACCTAAAATAAAAGAACCCCTTGATCTAATTTTCTGGTCCTAGACAAAGAGGTAGATAAGACATTCTTCTAGTTTCACATAATTGTTAAACGCCTGGATTCTAACACTCCCAGTAAAGCAGGACAGAAACTAAGTCTTACACCAGCCAATTATCTAACAAAAACAAAGCTGTTAGCGGGATCAAGCAGTCGGAACAGCTCTTAGTTTTCAGTAAAGGTTGAAACTTTAGCTTAGCAGTTAGAGTTAGAAAAACTAATAGGTAACTTAGGATATTATAGGAATAAGGTGTTTACTTCAATAGAAACTTAAAAGAAACTATTAACTTTAGGATGTTAGGATATATTTACTCTAGAGTTAAAAAGTAGAAACTGATCATGTTAAGAAAACTAATGATGTTTCTTTTTCTTCTTAAATGTTATTTCCTTGGTAAAGGTTGTCTTAAGATTTTTACATTTTACTTCAAAGAAAGTTCATTTCCTAACTAAACTTTGTGATGTTTTAGTTTCCTGCTCTGTGTGTTCTGTATCTCGTTAATCATGATATAGATAATAAGCTTTTCAGTTAATGTGTAAATCTTGACTTTTTTTACCTACCTATATAATTGTGAAGCTTTGCCAAATCCTTTGTTCTGCCCTCTCCTAAGACTACTATATAATCACTGCCCCAGTTCAATAAAGTGCTGCAGATTTGGAAAAACTTCTCTTAGTTTTTTCATTTCTGTACGCCATTCACCGACCCTGTGTTTTCCTGCCAAGAGGATCCTGGAAGCCCACGACCCCTGGAGGGCTAGGCGGTAACAGCCACTCAAAAACAATCCTAAAAAAATAAACTTGGAGTAATACATGTATAGAATGGGAAAATAAAACAAAGTAATGTTCCTGAAAGTTTGTCTTACCAATCTTTTTAAAATAAAGGATAATATTTGGTGGCCAGCACTTGGGAGACAGAGGCAGGTGGATCTCTGTGAGTTCGAGGCCAGCCTGGTCTACATAGTGAGTTCTAGGACAGCTGGGGCTACAGGGAGACCCTGTCTCAAAAAGACCAGAATAAATAAATAAATAAATAAATAAATAATTCATAACATTTGGTTTGGTATGGAATAGTAGTGTACTTCCAGTGTTAGGGAAACCTTTTTATATTTCAGAATGGAGCTACTGAATCTTAGTTCTTTTACATTAAATTTAGAGGATTTAGAGTATTAAAAGACGGGATTTTTTTGTAGTTCATTCTTTTTTGTTTGTTGTGGGTATAGGAGTTAGTAGCTAAGCCATGATGTCTTTATTACAGTAAATTAGCATTTAACCTTCACTAACTTCAAATTGAAGCTAAAAAAAGAAATATTGAAAAAAATTATCATAAAGAGACTGTAAGAAATATTTAACCTAATTTAATACATTTTTCTAGAATTTATTCACATTGATATTAGCTAATGGTTTTGAAGTCTTCATATACAGTTAATATATTATTACATACAGGATGGTCAAATCATACATTTGAGATATTAAATGTGGAGAATTAATGTATAAAACTTTGAATTATTAACATCTATATTTTCTCTTTTATTTATTAAAGTGATAAATTATTTTAATATATATTCTTTTGGACTAGCCTCATATTCCTGTACTTAATTTTATATTATTATTTTAACATGCTAGTTGAGATTTCTAATGTATTATTAATACATTTTCCATTTCTAGTATTTAAGAAATTAGCCTTTGGGTATCTGTGCTATCTTCATGATTTATAATGATAATTATAGTAGATTTATGTATTTAATTGAGAAAAATTCATTGCTGTCCAGAATATAGAAAAATCTAGAAGTCATGAACATTATCTGTTGCTTAATAATTTCATAGAACTCAGGAAATCACAAGAACCATGAACTTAGGGTAGTTTCTTAAAAACTTTCTCAGATTCTTCTTAAGTTAATTAAGTTAACATGTTTGTATTAAGGCAGAAAACAACTTATTACATATATTATGTGCATTTGTTCCCATGTTATGACTATAGCTGTAAAGTTTACTGTAAGTTTCTCAGATATTTGTACTACATTACTGGCTTAAGAATTTGGATTTTTTTCTTTTTCTGTATTTTTTGAGACAGTTTTTCCCTGTAATCCCAGCTATCCTAGAACTTGCTATGTAAACCAGGTTTGTGTTAATATCAAAGAAATAACCCATCTCTGTCTCCTCAGTGCTGAAATTAAAGGGATGTGCTATCATACCCAACAGGATGTGTGGTACTATGTTTACTAAATTTTTCATGACCATATTTACAAAATTTGTTCTTATAATAAAGTAAAAACATTAGCTTTTGCATTTATTTATATTTCAACCTGTTTTCAGCTGTATCGATTTCCAGTTTCATCTTTACTGTTAATCATACATTTGATGTTATCTTTTTGAGGAAGTTTGCTTTAATATTTCTATTTTAATAATTAATATATTCTGAGATCATACCTAAACATATTTTGTTATGTTTTCCTGCATTAATTATTTAATTATTTGATATTAATTATTAACTGAGAGAACTGGATTTATTATTGTGTATTTGATTCTAGAACTATTTATTATTCTGCTTTGATCATTTAGTCTCAGTTGTGTGCATATTTTAAAAATATTCCATCAAGGCTTTGTTTGTTTTTTTTTTTGTTTGTTTGTTTTTTTTTTTTTTTTACTATTGAGTTACTCTACTATCTTGTAACATTTCCATTGCTGGTATAGCTTTCATTAGACACACAGCTCATTTTCAGTGGGAGTCATGATAGTCAGAAATTTCTTCATCATTTTTTTCATATGGGTTAATTTGTGAAGCCAGATTTCTAACATATGACATTCATGTCTACCTGGACAAAAAGAAAAAAATAAAGAAAATTTGCATGTTTTAATCAGTTTCTAAAGTTAGAGGTAAGACCCCACACACACACCAAAACAACCCCATAAACTAGAATTTTTTTTCTTAAAACTCTATCTTGCTCTTCTCCATACAAAAGTAAACTGCAATTCAATATATTTTTCAGTGATTTGTGCTAAATTTAATTTAATAAATTTAAATAAATTCATTTATGGTAAAATTATGTGTTATCATAAGAATAAATTACTTCTCATAATTATTCTGCTCTTTTACTTCCAAATAAGTAAATAATAATAGGAGGACATTGAAGCTTAGTAGAGATGAGTGGGAGTGTTCTTGTATGTCACAGATATAGGAAAAGTTCTCATTGCTTCAGGTTACCCTTCTGATTTTTCCTTTGACCCCTCATTAAGAGCAGGTTCATATTTGCCATGAAGCTTTCAGGACTTGGAATAGGATGACAGCTGCCATCAACATCCCTATGGGTCTGTCAGAAAATATCTAATTTCATTTATAATTATTCATTCTAAGAGAAGGTGTTGTTAGCATTCATATTAATTACATGACTACAAATTAGTCCAAATTTCCTAACGCTTCATTAGTGTGGGAGGGTACATTAATGGATGAATCTCAAAACTCAACTTTAGCCATATAGTATTAGTTTATGAAATTAAATAACAGGAAATCCAAACATTAAAATTTTCCATTTGGATTTTAGGAAGCTTTGCAATGGCATATTGTTTCAAATAGCCATGACTGACCTATCTAATCACTACTGCTATGATTGTGTTTACATTTAGGACTATGTGGACATAACTCTGGATTTGTGCATGTATCTCCTCACACCTAGTTAAAGTAAGTAGTGGTTCTTTTCTCTGCTCTACAGTAATGACCATTTTCATGAATGTCCACTTCTTTGGTCTGCAACCACAAGGAATATGCCTAACTATTCTGAGTTTCTGTAAAACTCCATTTTAACAGACACAAGAAGGCATTAGTTCATACACCATCTTAAACAGGCACAAAATTGGAACATGACATTCATTTGTCTATAAAAGTTGCAGAATTCAAAACATTTTTTCCTGATTTTTGGTCTGTATGTTTTCTTACCTATTATGATTTCTAAACTTTTTAAAATATTTTGTTTATTTTTTTTTATTTTCTCTGTATGAGTGTATGACCCGTATATGTGTAAGTACACCTATGTCATGCAATAGCTGCAGAGATCAGAAGAGGGCATTGGATTCCCCTTGAACTGGAGTTACAGACAGTTATAGTGCTGGGAACTGAACGTGAGCCATCTTTCCAGCCACCCACCCCATTTCTTAACTTTTAAAAAACACCAGAAATTTAAATGATATATTCAATTGAGTTCAATTAAAATGAATTCAATTAAATTATATGCTGGAGAACTAGACCCTGCCTGTTCAATTTTCCTATCTATTATCCTTCAGGGAACTCTACAGAAATACAATTTGAAAACCACTGTTGTGAGAAAATATAAAAAGAAACAAATAAACAACAAATAAAGGGAACACACAGAGATTTGGGAGAACAGAAGCTCCAAAGAAGGAAGATGCCATGTGGGAGTGACGGAGACAAATACTTTACATTTTACGTCTGGACAGTTATTTAAACACAAGAGTGAGAGATGCTTGCAAAGATCAGGAAACAAAGGGTTCCTGTAGGATCCTTCCCAACCTCTGTGAATGTCATGAATGTAGTGAGAAGTTGTGTTGAGAAATACAAGAGAGAATGGTTTCACCTTATAACCAGCAAGTTTAAATGAGAATGCCCTACTGAGATTTTCAACAGATGTTACAGCGAAATCATTTTTCAAACCATCTTTGTTGGTATACCAACTACTATCAATATTCCAATTCGGCAAAAGCTTAACTTTCCATAAATATGACTCTGCTTCTCTTTGTTATGTATTTATTAACAGGGAGCTAGCCAGTCAACTAGTTCAGGATGATATCATTAATTGCTACTGTTTATAAGCATTTTACAACATATTTGATTGCATCACTAACCAGTCTTGAATCCTGATACTAGATGGACAAAAACATGCCATCCACATGGATCATGCCATAATAACATTTCAGTATGTGCCCCTACAAATGATGCCATCTTAACTGGGTCACTTGCTTCAGAGTTTGAGAATCTGTGTGCTTCTGTTGAACAAAAATGTAGGGAAAGCTTTTCCTTTCTACTATCATTTTCTCAGTGTATACTTTAATTTAATTTTTGTACAATTCATAAAATATATCTTAATCATGTTTAGATCCCCCATCTGCAGCCACATCTGCCCCCACCTGATTTCATGCATTCTATCATATATGTTAAGGCTTATTGAGCCACGTTTGTGTACCCAGAATCCCTCAGTCCAAGTTCATGCACTGGAGTCTATTCCCTTAAAGAAGATCCAATATCCCTAACCCTGAAGTAATCAGCCACCTATTTCTCCAGTTCTATGCAGAGTTTTTGTCTAATTGTGTTTGCATGGGTCTTGGGCTGTCACCATTGCTTCAAGTTCATGTGAGTAAGTTACCTGAGGCCCAAAAGTCTGTTTCCTTATGTTCTTTCTGCCCCCTCTTCTATAATGGTTTCTGAGCCAGGGCTGGGTAAGGTTTAATATAGGAGTCCTCTCCAGGGGCACACACTCTGCAGTCTCTTATTCTCTACAGTTTGGTCAATAGCGACCTTCTATATATATCCCATTCTGTTGCATGAGGAAGCTTCACTGGTGATTATTGAAGAACGCATTAGTATTCACCTTATCCCCTGTTCCATGAGCCTTAGGTGTAGGGGTTCCATTGTAAATATGTTATTTAGGGCTGGGCAGGGCTGACTCTTATTTTCAGTATGTGACAAGTTATGAAATTCTATAATATCTATTTGTTGCAAAAAGAAGCATCTTTTATGAGTGGAGAATGGTATACTTGTCTGTAAATATAAGGATCCATCCTTTCTTCTTTTTGAAGAACTGAGCTTCATCGAGCTATTCAGTATTCTACAAAACACTGTGCTCCACTCCAAATGCCTGAGTTCTTTCAACAGCCTATTTCCTTTCCCATAGTGCCTACTTTGCCTACAGTTGTGCCCTCCTTCATGACATATCCTATCAAGAAATCTCTCATTCATTTTTCAAGTACCAGTGTGCTTATAACTTCTTTTGTAGCAAGCAATGATATACTTTTTCTCCGCTTCTTCATTATTCTTCCTCTCTCTCCTCTGAAGCACACATTGTGCATTCCATAGTTACTGTGTGTATATTTGTGTGCTATTTTGTACCAGTTTACAAGCTTCTGGAGGACACATAATAAATGACTGATCATAATTTATTCTACATATTAAACACAATGTCTGATGCAGAGCTCTCTCATTCTTCATCCTCCTTTTTTTAAGGTGCTACAAGAACAACACAGGGTCTTGAACATACTAGACAAGTATTCTAGCATTAGGGTACATCAAAGATTAAAACATTACTAAAACATTTATTTTTTTAACCAGGCATGGTGACGTACAACTGTGATCATAGCCCTTGAGAGGATAAAGAAGGAGGATCACAAGCTTATTGACGTCCTTAGTGACATAGCAAATTTCCAGAGATCCTTGACAATAAAACAAGATCTCTCTCAATTTTTTCAATTTATTAATTGAATACAATAAGGGATTTCACTGTAATATCTTCACATATGGTCATATCCACATTTTAAAATGTGTAATTTGTACTAGTTGAATCACATTTAGGTTCTGCGAATAAATGTCTTTTATAATCTTAGAGAAAATTTCTATGCTGAAAGTCCAGAAATGGCACTCTCTTATGCAATTGTTCACTGTATGAGAATATTCACTGGAATTGCATGAAAAAAATGAACTTCCTTAGGTCTCACCTACAATGAGGTAGATTTGAGGTTAGCCATTCTTATATGAGTTCCTAAAACCCAGGGTAATCATGTTTTATTCTATCATATTAGGGCTGAAACTTGAGTAATTATTTCTCCCGTTTTCTGGTATTTTTGAGACAGGGTCTCCCTGTAGCCCCAGCTGGCCTGGAACTCTCCATGTAGACCAGGATGGCCTTGAACTCACAAAGATCCACCTGCCTCTACTTCCTGAGTGCTGGGATTAAAGGCATGTGCCACAACACTTGGCGAGTAATCACTTCTATCCAAGAAGATGAGATATTGTATCAAAAAAATAAAAGGTCTTATTCATTAATTAATTTATTCAATTCACTCTTTTTAATTGAAAAGCAGGCATGGTACTAGATGTAAAAGCCCATGATATCTCCTCTTATAAAGTTTGCTTCCCCTCTGTAGTAAATGTTTTTTACTGGAGTAATTTTTTAGTAGAGTAGAATAGGGAGCATAAATAAAGAACATGGATTTTAGTGCAGGTAGTGTTGGGATGTGTCTTGCTTCAGTTTTTCTGAAAAGGTATGAACAAATATCTGCTTGGCATCAATGGAAGACCAAAGAAATAATTCCATGAAAGTACAGCTTGGTGGCCCACTGAGCTTATTTGGCTTACTTAAAGGAACACAAGTAAATCCAAAACAGCTGCACCATAGCAAAGTCCCAACACAATATGGGAGAAAACTTCAGAAACACTGCATAGATGCAATTCCCCCTTCAGTGAAGCTTCTACCTTGCATGTTCCAGCACCTCCCCCAAACAATGAAGTATCTTGTTACAATTATGTGTAGCTGTTAATGGGGACAAGAAGGAATTAGTTGCTATACTTCCAGCTGAGAATCTGATGACCTTTTCCCTACTTCTGTGTGAGAGAATGTAATAGGCTCAACCTCTTGAACATCCCCTACAGGTCACCTCAGCTACTCTGAGTAAAGGATGCCAAGGTCCATGTCATGTCTGGCTGTTCTACAACTCTCTTTCTCCATCCTTCATTACTCCTATGATACTTTCTGATTAGAAGACATATTATAAATGTATGATCATTTGCTTCCTTTTTGGACTCATGGCTACAATCACACAGCAACAATCACTTATTCTTAACATTTTGACCAATTATGAAAGTCCTCATAAACTAACACCCACAAAAAATAGCTTTCCTGACCAAAGCCAAAGACAGTAGTGTAGTAGCAGTATGCTGAGAATTACGCTTGTGCAGAGCTTGTCCCTCATCAACCTAACCTGCCCTAGGCAGGTGAGACCATACATGCAGCATTGCAGACCTGGGCCAATCACAAGCAGGAATGTGAACTGTACATAACTCCTAACCCTGCCCCCAATAAATGAGTCTGTGACAGCTCCCCTCTGTCTGCATTGACCCAACTCCCAGGGTCTGTGTCTTGACTCTGTGCCTTTCACCCCCTTTCCTTTGGTCAGATCCTGAAATTCCCCAGCAGGACTGGGGATTGTCTACATCTGGCACCCAATGTGGTTTTTGACCTCTGGTGCTGGCAAGGCACCCCCTTCCTTGATCGGTGAGTAGGCCCCCTTCTGTGTTCTTTGCTCTTTCAGCCTTGCACTAGGGTGAGCGCCCACCCCCATCCACAGACCCCTCTCCTCCCTTACCATTTCCTGCCCTCAAGGATAATATTCCTCCCCACACTCCGGAGCCATGGACAGATGCCCCATTCCTCCAGACCCATGGCCTTAAAATGAAATCCCAGGGACTTGGATTCATTTGGGAGGAGGCTGTTTGCGTTGCTCCTCCTTGCCATAATTGCAAGCCATAAGGGTTACTCAGCAGAGTATGTTCTGCATGAGCATAATTCGGGGCTGGAGAGATGGCCTAGCGGTTGAGAGCGCTGACCGCTCTTACAGAGGACCCGGGTTCAATCCCCAGCACCCACATGGCGGCTGAGAACCGTCTGAAACTCCAACTCCAGCAGAACTCCAGTTCCAGGGGAATCCGACACCCTCTTCTGACCTCCGCGGCATTGCACGACACGGGTGCACAAACCTACATGCAGACAGTACACTCATACACATACAAAAATAAATTAAATTAAATTAAAAATTATTATAATTCAACCTGACTTTCACCAGGATGAGGAAGTTTCCCCCCTAGCCGCACCCCCCAAACTCCCTTCAGTTACCCCTGCTAGGGATACTCATTAGCCCCCCCCCCCAATATACCCAGGAAGCTCTCTCCTACAGGAGGGACTAGAGACATCTCCGTTCAGCTGGCTGTGTCTTTTGGGTAAGAAAGGGCTCAATTCTTTTTTTCTTCCCCCCCCCGTCTTTTTTTTTTTTTTTTTTTTGATTTTTTTAAAATTTATTTTATTTTGTACGTGTATGAATGTACTGTCTTCATGTAGGTTTGTGCACCCGTGTCATGCAATGCTGTGGAGGTCAGAAGAGGGTGTCAGAGTCCCCTGGAACTGGAGTTCTCCTGGAATTGGAGTTACAGATGGTGGTTCTTAGCCACCATGTGGGTGCTGCAGATCAAACCCGGGTCCTCTGCAGGAGCGGTCGATGCTCTTAACCACTAGGCCATCTCTCCAGCCCAATTCTTTTTTTTCTTTTTACTTTCATTTTGGTTTTGTTTAAACTCAGGTTTCTGGTCTGGAGTGCTTGGTTAGGAGAAATTGGACGCAGTATTGCTCCTTGAGTGTGGAGATGGGGGATGCCCTAACTCTCCACTGGTAAAGTGCGAACATGGGGTTCACCTCAGTGATCTGAAATCCAGGCAAGGGATCTGGATTTTTTTTTTTTCTGGGACCGACAGGGCGTCAGCTCTGTGCACACGGCATTTCCTCTCTTCATCTGACTATGTCTTGTGCTTATGGTAACTGTTCTTCCGTGTGTCTAAGCATGCGTCTAAGTTTTTATGTGTGTTTGTAAATCAGTAATTATAATTGTCTCATGTTGGTTCTGTCAAACAAAGTGGCCACTTCAATTTTCATTGCTTTAAAGTGAAGTGCAAAGAATCATTCATTTTGGCCTGCCTGACTAGATATGCACATGCAAACTTTAAAAATGATATTTAAAAATGCATTTAAAGGCCTAAAATTTTGTTTCTGCCTGCTTTCAAAAGGGATTGTGTGAGGTAACTTGCTTGCTTTGGAATTATCTGTTTTGGATTTTTTTTTTTTTTTTGAGACCTCTGCATGCCAGATTCTCTGGGTGGATGTATCTCTGATTTAACATTAACTAGCCTTAGGGACTGGGAATGAATTATTGGACCAGGTGTGGTGGCACACACCTTTAATCCCAGCCCTCCGGAGGCTCAGGCAGGCAGTTCTTTGTGAGCTCAAGGTCAGCCCATCTGGTCTGCTTTGGTGAGTTTCCTCCACCCAGCTGCTATTTCAAAGGGTCAGAGATAATCTGCCTCTTACTAGCTAGAATAATTTGGATCAGCAGTTAGTCAGGAATCCTGGTCTGGCTTGGGAGGAGGTCCTTAGAGGTTGGGGAATTCCTAAGCTCTCTGGAGTGCCCAGGTGGTAACCTTTTGGTCTCTGCTAGAGACCCATTTTTGGGGTCTGGCACCTGGATCAGTGGGGTGCTGCATGGCTTCCAGGGGTGCATTATAGGCTCTTGTCTCCAAGGGGTGAGGAAGAGCAGTCTGGAACAGCTTTAGGCTTCTGCAAGAATTTTTGTGCCTATTTCCCTCTTTCCCTTTTTCCTCATGGGAGGAAAAGGGACTTCTCTGGGTCTGTGCCTTCCTTGCCGATCTCGAGGGCAGGCTGTGTGTTTAAATTGAGGAAGAGTTGGTGTCAGAGAACTGGGTGAATCAAATTCATAAAAACTGTACTTCACTTTATGCTTTTAGTCTCCTAGCCAGGCATCGTGGCACATGCCTTTAATCCTAGTGAAGGACCCCTGCCCCAAGGTTTTAGGCACCCTTAAATCTGTCTTTAGGAAAAAAGGTTTCCCTCCCCACTTCCTCATACCTGGTGGTGCTTAACTGAGTCACACCTGCATGTAGGTCAAGATAAGGTTTCCCTCCCCACTTCCTCATACCTGGTGGTGCTTAACTTAGTCACGCCCGCCTGTGTGTAGCTGGCCTGCATACCAAGATGATTTTTTACTATTACACAACCCTTCCTCCATTTCCCCATACCTTGGGATCTCTGCTTTTAAAAGTTCCCTATCCCAGTCCCTGGGGGTCGATCTCCTCTGCCCGTGCGTGGGTTATGGGTTCGACCCCAGTGCACTGGTTTTTTTCCCAAATAAACCTCGTGTAATTGCAGCGAGAAGGTCTTGGCTGATTTTTTGGGAGTCGTTCTATCCTGAGATTTGAATGAGGGCCACTCCAGTTTCTGGGGGTTTTTCATATGGGGGCTCATCCGGGATTGGAGACCACCCTCAAATCACCAAGACCCTCTTGGAGGTAAGATTCTTTTTCTGTCTGTCCATCTACTGTGTTTGTCTGATTCTCAGAGGCACCAAAAATCTGTTACTTTCGGTTTGCAGTCGCTCTGCGCTCCTGAGAGCAACGAACTCCCCATTCTGGATGAGGGGGGAGAGTTACCGACACACGTGTCAGGAAGGTAACTGACTGTGTCGCCCTGGGAGACATCCCAGGAGGTCTGAGGGAGGCCTGAGGATGCTTGAGGCCCTCCTGTCTGGGTGCTGACATGGACATTGAGGCTCTGATAGAGAGTTTTCACGTCTTCTCGGCCGTCTGATAGTCTTTGTTGTTGGACCCTTATTCTGTCTGCTGCTTTTATCTTGTTTCTCTGAGATTGCTTTCATTCTCATTCTCTGGGATCTCAGGATGGGAAATTCTAAATCTACCCTGATTTAAAAGAGGTATCTATGTCTTGTGTTTATGGTAACCGTGTGCCTAAGATTCATGTAGCTTGTTATGCGTCTAAGTTTGTGTGAGTGCATGTGTGTGTGTGTGTGTGTGTGTGTGTGTTTGTAATTCAGTTACTGTGTTTTTCTCATGTTAGTTCTCTCAAACAAAGTGGCCACTTCAAGTTTCAATCCTTTATGTGCACAGAATCATTGCATTTTGGCATGCCAGACTAGATATGCATGTGCAAATTTTAAAAATTGATATTTAAAAATGCATTTAAAGGCCTAAAATTTGGATACTGTAGTCATCTAAATTTATTTTCTCTGAGTCTCTCAAATGCTTCACAACAGGTGATAGTTGTTTATAGAAATCAGCCTCAGAGCTGACTGTTTAAAGATCCCATTTTGGTTTGTATTTGCTTTCAAAATGTAACTTGCTTGCTTTGGAATTATCTATTTTTTTAAGACCTTTGTGTACCAGATTCAGGACTGGAAATGGATTCTTGGACTAGCTTTTGTTTTGGGTGGGACAGTTTTGTTGCCCCTTGGGACCAGGTGTGGTGGCACACACCTTTAATCCCAGTACTTGGGAGGCAGAGGCAGGCAATTCTTTGTGAGCTCAAGGTCAGCCTGGTCTACAGAGCAAGTTCTAGGCCAGCTGAGACTAAGGGGAGAACCTGTCTCAAAAAGACCCAACAGAAAGAAAAAAATAAAAAGAAAAAAGCATGTGTGTGGAGTGTGGTAATTGTCCAACCTGAAGTAATAAGCATGGGGCGTTGGGTAGATCAAAATAAATATACTGGTAGCGTGTCTCCATTGAAATAGTCTGGCATTGGGCGGGCCTCGGGCCTCCCTCAGACCTGGTGCTTAAGGTCCCTTGCGTACTCCCAATCCCATTATGTCAGTGGGCTGGGCTCTTATGTGTGAGTGAGAGTTGTTTTGGAGTAAAAGGATGCATAAGCATATTGGAACCAGTAAAAAATGTGGGCAAGAAGAAGTGTGTGTTTGGAGGGGCTGGGGTTTCTGTCCCGCACTGGGAGGAGTTGGGAATGCTTTTCAGGCAGAAAAGGGTATGGAAAGGTGATACAAGGGACTGAATTGTTGTGTTTTTACTGATGGTAGAAGGAGGAAGAACCTATTCTGAGTCTCTGATGAGAAAAAGGCAGGTTAAAGATTTTTTTGCGATGCTCAGCACGGCGTGGAATTTGGCTCCATAGAAGGGCCCATTCTTTCACTCTCACCACCAGCACTTGACTCTGGTCAGAGCTCAAGTACGATTTGGAACACCTGATGCTCTGCGGTAACGCACTGCTTCAGAGGATTGGGTCCTTTATGTTCACAACTACTTAAAGCCCCACCACCCTAGACTTGGACTGCAGACATCCAGCAGCCATAATGGCAGAGGTGACTTCCTGTCATTCTAATACCAGTAGGGTGCCCGCCATATTGCCTTGGGAGGAGGTTTTGAGCTTGGGAAATTCCTGCGAGCACTCTGGACAGCCCAACGTGGCAACCTTTCCATCTTTCTAGAGACTGATTTTGGAGTCTGCGGCATCTGGATCAGTGGGTTGTTCATGGTTCCAGATGGTGCATTACCAGGCCTTGCATCCAAAGTGCAAGGGAGACGCAGTCGTGCGCAACGCTTTTGGGGCAATGCTTTAGTTTCTGCAAGATTTTGAGCCTGTTTTGTCCTACCACTCACCTTCCCTCGTCATGGGTGGAAAGGGGACCTTCATGGGTCTGCCCCCCTTGCTGATCAGGCGTGGCAGACTGTGTGTTTGTGTAAGAAAGGATTGGATCATCAAAGAACTCGGGTGGATCAGTTTCGTGAAGCTGTGCCTTCATGTTTTTGGTTCCTAGCTGGGTGTGGTGGCACAGCCTTTAATCAGCCTTATCAGGCCAGGAGGTCTTTTAGGTGCAGAGCTCATTAGGGTGGAATTTTTTGAAGTGCTGTTACACCAACTAAGAGTCGATTTTAACTTGATATAGGTTTCATGCTCTAAATTAGAGTTCTTTTCATGCAAGGTGCTAAGTTTTTGCGGTTGAAACCGCAGTTAAAACAATTTGTTTCATGGGACTGGTTTGAAATGAATAGGCTTGCATCTAAGCCTAATGATTTACTTGACTATTTGTATGCTGGGAAGGAGGGACAGAGCTTTAGGAGCCTTCATAATCCTGCTGCTGGAAAGCCTGAAGGCCACTTGAATCCTCATAGACATAAGTCTCTTGGCCCAGAGACCAAGAAGTTTAAAAAAAAACAGAGTTGCTGTGTGAAGTTGACGATTTGCNTGCTGTGTGAAGTTGACGATTTGCATTCCTGCCATAAAAATAAGCGGCCTGGCCTGCCTGAGCGGCTATAAGGTCAGTCCTAGCTGTTTAAAACAAGAGAGCTCAAGACTTGTATGCGAGCAGTTCGTGATGTTTCAAAGTAGGAGTATGGTGGAGATAACTGTCCCAAGTCTGGTTACATGAACAATCATATATGTTATTACAGTGGAATATAAATCTGCCAATTAGGTTAACATATATATAAACAAAATGTTTAAAAGGTCTTTTAGATACAGGCTTTATGTAATAGATAATAATCACAAATAGTATGTCGAGTGCTACAACTGTTCTAAGGAGGTTTGTTGTGACAGTAAAAAGGATCCAATATATAAATAAGTCTTAAATTTGTGTAAGGTTGTTTAAGAGTGTTGTCTTTTGTGTCCACCCCTTTAGTTCTGGCATCTCACATTGGCACCCCAAGTTATGTAAAACAATGATACATACTACCTGGTATTAAAGTTGAAATTGGTACCTATATATACAATACCTCAACGGTTTACTATTGTGGGCCTCAAATAGCATTGTTCCATATACAGAGCTGTTAACGTTTTCAGTCACTCTCCTCTCTTGAACTATACTCCCTGTTGCAGGTAGAGCTACCACTGGCCCAGGGGTCAATGTTGAGTACCTTGGCTACTTGAAACGTGTACTTTATTTGTTTCTCACCAGATTTGCTCTTTGACTATTCTTTCAAACCTAACCGCCCGCTTAAGTTTGGCTTAAAAAGGCTACCGCAAGGTTCTTTCTTCCATGCACCAGCTACATGCAGTCCAGAAAAAGACAATCTGGATGGGCTTGGCAATCCTTATCATTTTATTTCCTATCTTTAGGTATGTGTTCACCACTCTCTTGTCTTTTCTTTGGCCCACTCTACCTCCGGCTACCTGCGTTTGCACACCAGCCAGGATTGTCCCCATATTGTATAACTGGAGTGAATGGTTTGTTACATTTAAAATAAGCCTAAACTTTGTTTTTAATTCCAATCCCTTGCAGTTTATGCCTGTTTAACGTATGGTGTTAAGTCCCTTTTCCAGTCAGTATTATACAAGGGTGCTTGAACTTTTGTCTAAGACTTATCTAGAATATTACACAGCAATTAAAAGTAGGCTCTGGTGGAACTTTAGCCTTTCTGCGGGGCTAACTACCCTTACTCTAAAATGCCCATACCCAATTCGGCTGAGGGGACTAAGCGAACCATAAAGCTCCCTCCTTGCCCTTGACTGGCTCAATCACGAAGCACACCTACACTCTTGCTATTTAAAGGGCGAACACAATGATGTGCTCTTCGGGACGAGATTTTCGCATCTCTTGAAATGTCCTTGCAATTTGTGATGTCACCCAGTCCTCCCAGGCATGGATGTCTTGGACGGAGCCCAGTACTGGGACTCTAGCCAGTGTCCTATCTATAAATAGGAATAAGCCTTGGTCTAGCAAGACATGACTTTATCCTCTAGTGTATGAAACTGGTGATTGAAAAACCACGAGGCGCCAGACAGAAGCCTCTCCCCCCACAAAGGCCCAAGTGGTCCCTGAAGAACCAGATCTTCAATTGACCTTGAAAAAACAAAAGATGGTTAATCTGGACTAAAACTATATGAATTTAGGAGTACCTCCCCCCCAAAGAGCGAAGAGATATTAACCAAATCGCATTAAGTAACTCTTACTATTTACATCTTTAAAGCTCTGAAACGTCCACGTGCCTCCAACCTGCTAGACTTTAAGTCATTTAAAAGTAAATGATGATTCATGTTAGTTATCAAATAATAAACGTTTCCTCTCTCTCTCTCTTTAACTGCTTAAGGAGAGCCTACGAAACTGCACACCAAGATTATTTAAACTTGCTGGAAAGCAGATCCTGGGTCCAGTCACCATAGCCAAATGAACAAAAGGAAAAACCAATGGAGACATGGCGTTTCACGAATCCCCTATTGATAATGAAAAGGTCTAATGTAGGACTATTAAAGTATGGACATTTAATTCACCCTTTTTCTTTCCTGGTTCCCTGTCTACAAATGTACCTAGCTACTCTCAACTTCACAGACACTAGGCAAGGATTGTGTTCTCTCTGTAACTATACATTTGGGGGTCTTTCAGATAGATCCAATGAGCAGGAGTACCCCAGTTCGCATTCCATCCATATAGCCCTCTTTTCAGCATGGAAGAAGTCAGGAAGGTCAGTGCCCCAATTCCTCATCGCCTAATAGTTGAAACCAAAGACTAAGAATACGCCTTCGGTGGTTTTTTTTTTAACAACCCCTCAGAGTGGGTACATGTGATGATTGTAATGTTTGTAAGAGTTAGGAGCTAAAAATTGGCACTAAGGCCGTTTTAGGGTCAAAGGACCCCACGAACAAGCGAGCCAAAGTTTCTTCACCTCAGCTGCTCGTAGAGAGCTTTCTCGTGTGTTGATAGACTTCCTTAGGATTCTGACAGTAAAGTATCCTTCTGCGTTTTCTTCTGAGAACTGTGGACCATGCCTCCTAACTCAGTTGTCCAGCGCAAATTTATAACCTAGTGGGTTAGTTTTAATGGTATGTTAAAATCCATTACAAATCATGGTACCCAGGACAAGGTATGGCGGTCGGCCCTGGCCCCCACGTATATGCCCCCCCCACCCACACCGCCTCCCCCCCCCCCCCCCCTCGCCACCCCCCCCGACCGCCCCCCGACCACCACCCCCCCCCCCACCGGACCCCCCCCCCCTCCCCCCCCCCCCCAACGCGATCACCCCCCCCCCCCCCCCCCCCCCCCCTCCCCCCCCTCCCCCCCCCCCCCCCCCCCCCCCCCCCCCCCCTGAGGAAAGGAAAGGGCAAGGAAAAAAAAAAGGGGGGGGGAAAAAGGAAGGAAAAAGACAATGGAGTCTAAACTTAGCCTACCAGTATACAAGGAAAAAATGGTAAGAGAGGCCCACACTGACTCCATGTTGAGTATATTTAGCCCCATTTTAAGCAATTACTGAAACCTGCCCAATCCAGGGGAGAAAGGTTGATTGCTCAAAGACAGTTGCTCAAGGCCTCAAGAACAGCTAACTTAAAGATAACTGTTGATATGTGAGGGCAGATGAACTGACCCAACATTTCCTCATTCCAGTTGCAGGATTGTGTCTAAAGATAACTGTTGGTATGTTTGCCAGAGAGTAGGTGCTGTGTAGATTTTAATGCTTCACCAACAATATCAGCTTGTAGAGCATAAAGGGCCTAAAAATAAAATGAAAAAGGCACTCTGAGCTTTAGTTCTATGATTAGAACTATGTCCTAGGGAGAATGGGGAATGAAGGACCCCTGCCCCAAGGTTTTAGGCACCCTTAAAATCTGTCTTTAGGAAATAAGGTTTCCCTCCCCGCTTCCTCATACCTGGTGGTGCTTAACTTAGTCACGCCCACCTGTGTGTCACTGGCCTGCATGCTGAGATGATTTTTTACTATTACACAACCCTTCCTCCATTTCCCCATACCTTGGGATCTCTGCTTTTAAAAGTTCCCTATCCCAGTCCCTGGAGGTCGATCTCCTCTGCCCCTGTGTGGGTTATGGGTTTGACCCCAGTGCACTGGTTTTTTTCCCCCGAATAAACCAGTGCACTGGGTTGCAGCGAGAAGGTCTTGGCTGATTTTTTGGGAGTCGTTCTATCCCGAGATTTGAATGAGGGCCACTCCAGTTTCTGGGGGGTCTTTCACTAGCACTTGGGAGGCAGAGGCAGGCAGATCTTTGTGAGTTCAAAGCCAACCCAATCTTCAGGACAGCCAGAGCTACAAGGGGACCCTGTCTCAAAAAAGACAAAAAAATATTATAACTTTAAGATGATAGAGCAGCCCTCTTGCACCAGGCTCCTGATTGTTTGGATGTGTGTTTGAGTCTTTTTAAACTATGGAAGCTCAATTCAGCTTATGGATAAGAACCTATTTGGAGGGTGTAAGTGTCTTAAGCCCTCATACTTAGTAAAATCTCATTCTGACTCACCTAATCAGAAATATAAATATTTTAGTGGTATAACTTGGGTACTCTAAAAAAAAATCTTTCCAAACTCTCTTCCAGCACTTGGGAGACAAAGGCATGTGGATGTCTTTGTCTGGTTTGGGTGGAGAACTGATACCAGAATGGCTTGGGCCAGTCCTGTTTCTTGCCTCCCTTATGGGTTTTATTGTGTTTCCTATCTGTTTCCCCCACCCCTTTCCTCCTTTTACAAAGCAAAAATACCTCCCTGGCTTTGAACTGGTGTCCCCCTCATCTGGCCACTCCTGGAAGTTCCCCAGCTAGTTTGTTGGGCCACACCTTTAATCCTAGAATAACTTTAATCATAGCAGAGCCAAGGTCTTTATGTGTAAAGATCATTACTGTAGAATTTCTGATTCAGAAACAAATAACTGACCTAATTTAATCCTAAATTAAAAATAAGAAAATTTACCTCACAGTTAGATGATCTCAGTACTGTATAAATTGTGAAGATTAAAGTCTTATGCTGACTGTTATAAATTTGAGAGTCATATTTTACTCTGATTTAAGTTTTCATCTGTAATTTAGAGTTTTCATCAAGGTGCTAAAATTTTCGGTTTGAAAATAGTTAAACATTTGTTTTATGGAGCTGTTTAAATGAATAGGCTCACATCTAATGCTAATGATTTACTTGATATCAAGATGATTCACAAGTAAACTGTCATGTGAGCTAAAACTGTTAAATTACACTATAATCCTTGGTCCTTATATTTTAAGTTCATTTTAAGGAATAATCACTTCTATTCTAGGGTGCATTTTATTTCCACACGTTACACATGTGGGGACATTTGCTAGGCCTAGGTAAAGTACCTCTAAGCACTCAAAGAAAATTGGTCATTCAAAACCTGCTCCCAAGCTGGCATGAACATCTCACAGTTTATACTCCTGTATTTGAGAAAACTGTACTATCTCATTACATGGAAAATAATTATTAATTACTCAGTAAATCTGCACAATAAATGGTTAATCTGTTTATCAATGCTATGTCTCAAGGTAATAAAAGGATATAAAAAATGGAAAATGTTAAGGTATTTTTAGTAAGGATTTATGTGAAGATGATGAAAACGTTTATGCAAGTGATAAAAGTCTGAGAATGTTTGTTGTGACAGGTAAAAAGGACACTATATAAATAAGCTTAAATTTGTAAGATTCAGTCAACTAGTTTAAAAATCAAAATGTATATCTAGTCAAGGTTTGTTGAAGAGTGTTCAGTTTTTGTCCAACCTTTATATGCTAATCACATGGCACTTCAAGGTACAGAAAAATGATAAGATACCTGTATTAAATTAAATTGATATAAGCACTCAAGCTAGTTTACTAGTGACCTGAATAGGATTGTGACTATATAGAGTTGTTAATTTTCAGTCCTCTCCTGGCTTAAACCTGTCTCCCTGTTACAAATTTGGATTAAATGGGCATAGGCAAATGGTGGGTTACCTATGGCTACTGAAAAATGTACTTTATGTTTCTCTTTGATATTTCCCTTGACCTAGCCAGATAATTTGTCTCAAAAAGCTAGATTCTATCTTCCTGACCAAGCTGCATGCAGTCCAGAAGACAGTTTAGATGGGCTTGGTAATCCTTATCAGTTTATTTTCTGTCTTCTGGTATGTGTTACAACTCCTGTCTTTCTGGGAAAACTATAAATTTGGATAAAGGGTCTGAAAAAGAAAAAGATTGTTCCCATTTGTAGTAATTATAGTAAAAAGTTTTAAAATAAGCCTGAAATTGTTTAATTCCATCTTGCGAGTTAGGCCTGTTTAATGTATAGTGTTAAGTCCCTCCTCCAATCAGTATTATACAAGGCTGCTTAAACTTTTGTCAAAGCTCTATCTAGAATATTATACAGTAATTGAAGGTGTTAGGCTTGTGTAATTTAGCCTTTCTGTATGGATAACCACCATACATAATGCCCATACCAATTTGGATGAAAACAAAAGTTGGTTAATCTGGGCTAACTATATGGACCAAGAGAAAAGTATGACTAAAAGATAAGTAATCATTATATTTCCTTTAAAGTCTGAGAGATTGTGCCTGCAAACACTAGATTTTAAGTCATCTAAAGGCAAATGAGATTTGTTGTTACCAAATAACAAAGTTTCTTCTCTCTATTTAAGCAACTACCTAAGGAAACCTCACACCCACCATGGCTATTGAAATTTCCTGGAAAGCAGATGCTGAGTCTAGACACTATGGACAAATAAACAAAAGAAGACACCCAATAGTGGATGCTTTGGAACCCCTGGTTGAGAAATTCTAATGGACTTTTAAGTTGTTTTTTTTTTTTGTTTGTTTGTTTATTTTTTAATTAACCCTGTTTCTCTCTTGGTTCCCTGCCTAGAAAATGTACCTAGCTACTCTTGCCTTCACAGGCACTAATTGAGGATTTTGTTCTCTGAACCTATACTTTTTGGGGACTTTTAGATAGATCCACTGAGCAGGGGTACCCCAGTTGCCACCTCCTGTGCCCCTTTTCATCATGGAAGAAGTCAGAGCAGTCAGTGCCCCAATTCTCTCTTGGCAATTGGGGTAACCTCCTCAGAGGGTAATGTGATAAAAGAAGGAGCTAAAAATTGGCTAGGCAGTTTAGGGTCAAGACCCCCCCACACACACAAAGAGCCAGTTTCTTTCTCAGCTGAGAGCTGAGGACTTCCTGGGTCTGCCGGTGGACTTCTGGTTGCTCTGACTCATGGCTAATACATCCTTAAGTCACTTGTCATATTTATCGACCAGTAGGTAAATTCCATTAAAATCATGGTGCTAAGAACCCAATACAACCGCCCTAGCAGAGATCATTCCATCTTAGAGACACCAATTGTGTTTCATTCTTGTAAACTTCCTTCAAGGATTTGAAGGCCACATAATGAGAGGGAGAGATGAGTTGTGACTCCAAATTTTCCTCGTTCTGCCTGACCCCCTATCAAGTCCTCAATATTACACATCTACATGGTGAACTTGGTGACATTATTAAAGGCCTCTGGTTTATTAACTACATTTTGACCCTTGGTTCTCAAGTTGTCTCCTTATCTCTACCTGCCAGGCCATTTCTCCAGTCCCAGAGGTCATAGCCTTTGATACTAGCTTTGTTTCACAGGTGTGGTCTAAGCTAAAGTCCATTTGGATCCTGCTACATTGGTCACCTGGGGCATCCTCTACCTCCTGGCCTTTATCTGCCTTTTTCTCTTCAGGTGTCTGTTTTGGTTTGCCCACAGCCAATGCCAGGTCAACAAAACAGCCTAGGTCCTTTCAGCAATGGCCAATAGGGACTCTGCATGCACTCCTCCTGATGAGGTGATTCACATCTGGCTCTCATCCATCCACAGTTCATGGGAATGAGCTTGTCTCTCCCCTATGTGGTACAGCTCCTGGCCTCTTCCCTTGGTGGCTGGCCAGTCAAAGATGGGTAAGACCCTGCAAAACCAGGGCAACCTAAGACAGACACAGTAAAATGTCAGTGTGTTAGAGGTGGGGTCAACAAGCTTCGGGCATAACACCTGAGCTCCCACTGGATTGCTCCTCATGCAAAATTAAATACAAAGGGTGGAAATGTAGTAGCCAGTATGCTGAGAATTACACATGTGCAGAGCTTGTCCCTCATCAACCTAACCTGCCCTAGGCAGGTGAGACCATACAAGCAGCATTGCAGACCTGGGCCAATCACAAGCAGGAATGTGAACTGTACATAACCCCTAACCCTGCCCCAAATAAACAAGTCCGTGACAGCTTGCCCTCTGTCTGCATTCACCTGACTCCCGGGGTCTGTGTCTTGACTCTGTGCCTCTCACCCCCTTTCCTTTGGTGGGACCCAGAAATTCCCCAGCAGGCCTGGGGGATTGTCTACACAGTAGTAATAATGGTTAGACATAGAAATGTTTAGAAGCCAGTTTTTTTCTTATTGTGTTCTGTTTTGTTTTAGACATGGCTGTATAAAAATCAAACTGGTTTCAAGCTCTCTGTGCAGTAGAAGATGACCTTGAACTCGATTTCTTCTTGCTTACCTTTCTGAAGTGCTACAATCCTGTTTTAGGCATTGCCATGGCTTTTTTCTGTGTGTCTTTCCATCCTGAAGAGAATCGGTAAACCAACTTGCACTGATTGACCTGGGCTGGTGCCAAGAGTGACAGAGGGCCTCACCTTGCTTCCCATTCCCCTGCCAGCTACCCAAATCTGACATACTCTAAGCCATTGCTGAAGCTGCTATCTCTCATTGGCTATTCCTGGCTATGGAAAGGGCCTCAGGCTAGGGAAAAGTAATTGCATCTAGAATAATTACTTACAAGAAGTTAGCATTATTCAATCTATGTAATGGAACTATTTTTTTTTAAACAAAGGGCGACAGCATCTCTCAAGGCCTATGATTCACTATACCATACAATGCGCAAGTTCAGCAACAGTGAAGATGTTGTTGGGAGGGTGCTTATAATGGAAAAGAGAAAAAGAAAAGAAACATCCAAGTCTAATACAGAATGAAAAGACCCCATTGATTGTATCAATTGTTGCCTCTAAAGAACAATATTGGGTACAATAATGCAGATGGGGACTTTTTATTTTACACAGCACACTCTGGTGGCATAATTGCCCCCCTTCGGGACAAGAATAATGTAATCAGTACCATTCTGCAACTCACTCTTTATTTCACCTTTGGTGAACTGCTGTTCAGACTCTACACCTCCCACAGGCTCACTATCATCTAATTTGGCTTCCTGTCAGTTTTGTCCTTCAGAACTCTGCCTTGACACACATTTGACAAACTCACTTTTGAGAATGTAAACAGGTCTCTTTTTGCTTTCCCTTTCTTCCCCTCTTTACTACATTTGCATTCTGCGAATCTAATTTACTGACTTAAGTCCCTTGGATCTACTAAAGGCTCTCTCAGTTCACGAAGATCACTAACCTTCCCAGGGCTCAGCAAAATCTCTCTCTCTCTCTCTCTCTCTAAAAAAACACACAGATACCAGTACCAAACAGGGGCTATTTGGCACTGTTTAATGTGTACTCTCTTTTCCTTATTCCAATATTCTGTCATAAGAAACAGCAAACCAGTATCTCATTTGTATCCTTTCTTTTACCCCATTTACCTAAAGAATCAAGGATGATGCCACTTGCAAGTTTTTGTTACTGTAATTCCATCACTGGGCAGGGAAGTTCTTTCTGGACAGAAAGAACCAGTAAGCCCAATATTCCATAGCAGGCAGTGAAGGGCAGACATCTCAGGAGAGCCCCATAGACAATTCACTTTGAATGCCTAGCTTTGTTTGCATGTCCTACCAACCATATGGGGTCAATGGAGCTGTTCCTCTCAAACCCATCTTTGGTTCTGTATTGGCTGCAAGATGTGAGCTAACCTCTACTCTTTCCATATAGGGCACTGACAACAAACCAAAAACCCATTCCAACCATGTTCAGTTTGGTAAGTCAATGAATTTACTGGGCTTCCTCACTGGAGTGTGAGTTACATACAGTCACATGGGTATACCCAAACAAATTCATCACCATGAAGATTTACCTCCTATTTACTACAGTACCTCCTGATACTATGTGTAGCTAAGGCAGGAATATGTGAAGCTGGGGATTTGGGGATTACTGTAAGTGTAGGCAAGGGTCTGATGACTGTCCTACAACTCATTTTGTGAGGTAATATTAATTGACCCCATCCTGTGGGAGTCTGAGTGCAGGTAATCAAAACTGCTCTGATTTCAAGATGGCAGCTACTATGACTGTATCATGTCCAAAGGACAGAGTTTCACAACAGTGGAAAAATTGGATAAATGACCTTTGAACAGAGCTTTAAAGGAATACAGACCTTGGGGCTGGAGTGATGGCTCTGTGGTTGAGAGAACCGACTGCTCTTGCAGAAGACCTGGGTTCATTTCCCAGCACCTGCATGGCAGCTAAGAACCATCTTTAACTCCAGTTCCAGGGGAATCCGATGCCTTCTTCTGACCGCTGCGGCATTGCACCACATGGGTGCACCAACCTACATGCAGAGAGTACATCCATACACATAAAAATATTAAAGGAATATAGACCTCATAAGAGATCTCAGCTTAGTGGGGTCCTAGTGCCCTGGAAGCCCCTATAGCAACAGGCTCAGAAAATCAACTTAAATAGCTGAGCAATCCTAGGAAATATTCATTGGAGCATTTGTTAAGTTCTCTAAGTACCAGTAGCCTGCAGAAATAACATCCATAAAATATTCTAATAGCATACCCATCTCCAAGATGAATCTCATCTATGCATTTTAAAGAGAGCAAAATATTTCCATCACTGCAGTGCTCTGCAAATATTTTTAAAGATCAAGGAAATTGATCAATTTGGAAATGTTTAAAAGGGAACATTTTTACATCACCTTGTATATTACCTACCCTTTAGCAATACATTTTGTGCTTATAGCAGGGGTTCAGTTGTGCCCCTTCCACCTCATGGTATGAGCAAGCTGAATAAATGTTGTTGGTAAAAGGCCCAGTGATGATTCACGACCAGTTCCCTGGAGGTTGCTGTGCTTAAGATAGGCTGATGTTCCCTTACTCTGCCAGCTCCTATCAGATTTTGCCACTTGGAGAAAATTGACTTGGGCAGAACTATCATTATTACTATTATTTTATTCTTGCCAGAAACTGCCATTTCCAAGTGTGTTCCTTTCTGGATTGAAAAACAAAATAATGAGCCTGTATTTTTATTTCCTGGGAGGCCACATTCATTTACATTCACTTACTGTTTAGACTCCCCAGGTTCTATAATTTGCACTGTGCTTCTAGAAACAGGCATATAATCACAGCAGGAGAGAAGTGAGTCCCCAAAGCCCGGATATTGCAGGCTGTTTAGATTGTGCTCATATTGGCTCAGGAATCTTAGCATCTTAGGTAGTATATACATATATATGTGCTGTAGCATTTGATATGGAGCAATTGAGGCCTGGCCCTCTTATGCCTTTGTGCCTGTATGCTGGTGAGTATGTTGTATGTTTTAGAGGCCAAGAAGTTTAGGTGATGTCTGCCTTATGAATCAGTAAGACCCCTGCTTTTTAAATTTTATATTTCTCCTGTGATATGTTAATACCTCACATATGCACACACATACATCACTGTGACATGGGTAGCCCTCAGATATTTTGGTGTAAAACTGTGACTCAGTGATAAGACATTATTTCTAGTTTTCCTTTCATCCTGTCTACTCCTAAGTATGTGTGTGTGTATGTGCATTCACACACACATGCATGTTTGCATGCGTACATGATAATCTGTGTGTAGGATGTGTGGGTATTTATGTGTGTAACTGAAGGTATAAATGTGCTTTCCATGAGTGTAGAGATCAGGACAAAACAATTTTGTGCTTCATCTTCTACTTCGTTTGAGACAGGGTCTCTTAGTTGTGCATGTAAGCCTAGCTGAGACAAGAGCTACTATATCCCCTTTGGATCACAAGGACTATAAACATATACTACCATTCCTGCCTTTACTTAGTTCTGGGGATTTAAAACCAAATTCTCACACGAACTGTTAATACTTTATGCACTTAGCCATCTCTCCAACCTGACCCCATCTAATCCTTTAAAACCCTTTTTGATTTATTTACATTCTGTGTGTGTGTGTGTGTGTGTGTGTGTGTAAGAGTGTTTCCCCTACATGTATGTAAGTCCACCTGTGTGTGCAATGCCCATGGAGACTAGAAGAGTGCATTGGATCCCATGGAACTGGAATTGCAGATGATTATTAACCATCATGTTGTTGCTGGAAATTGAACCCCGGGCTCTCTGTAGAGCAGCCAGTGCTCTTGACCACTGAGCCATCCTTCCAGCCCCATCTTGTCTATTCTTAAGAGTCCAAGCCTCCAGGCCACCTACCTCTGGAAATATTCCAACAAGTCTCTCGGTTATTTTCAGCCTTCCAGCTGGATTGCTCTGTGATTCTCTTCTCCGCTGCCCCCATGATGATTTATATCAGCTGCTTAAGTCATCAGAGCATCCAAAGTACACTGGGATTGTTTCTGTTCTGGTTATCTATTGCTGCCTAACAAACACACTAAAACTTAGTGGCTTAAAACAACAACCATTTTATTTGCTCATGATTCTAATTTGTGGGCTGGGCTCAGCTGGGCTTGCCAGTGATCATTTCTGTGGCTGCATTCAGCTGCCAGGCCAATTGGGAACTGTGCTCAGCTGGGATGCTGGCACAGTGGCCATCTTTCTTTGCCTGTGTGGGCTCATATCTCTCTTGTCTCATCTGAATGCCCCACTTGAGTTTTCTTTGTGCTGTGGAAAAAGCATGGCTAGACTTCGTGAGTGGAATTTCAGGGCTCTCAAGAACATTCATAAGGCTTTCTTAAGCTTCCAGGCCTTCCTGAGGATTAGACCAAGCAGAAACACTGCCATTTACAGCATTTTGTTTTATAAATTGATTTACATGTTAAGAATATAGCTAAGAAAAGGATAAAGATTGGTTAAGGATAGAAAGAATCCTTGGGTGAAACTTTAGTGATCACCTCTGTTTATTTTGCATGCTAGATGTCTATCTTGCCTCACCTTGTTCAACTTCTATTAAACAAAAGACAAGGGCTGGACTGTGAAAGGCAGTCAGGATTCACTGAGGGCTCCAGAGTAACAGGGCACCTCAGTACTCTTTTGGGTTGATCATGATTCACATTCGTATGGGAAGTACACTAGGTCCTCATTATACAGGAGTCCAAAAGTATGACCACATCTTTAAACTTATGCTTGGGTCTGAAATCCAGCCTGTTGTCTTCTAATCCCAGAGAGGAGGGTCCTTGTATGATTCTATTCAGGGTCAACCCAGAGAGTTTACATCTCCTGAAGACCCTTTTTTGGGCTGGAACTCACTATGTAGACCAGGCTGGCCTTGAACTCACCAAGATCTTTCCTCCTGCATCTGCCTTCCAAGTGCTGGGAAGGCACATTAGACATGGGAAGCCCATGTCTAAATGCCTCATCATTGTGAACTACCCAATGACTTTTAACTCAAGTTTCTTTCTAGCAATGTATCAGTATACTAACCTTCAATCATTTCAGTGTTTCCCTCATTAGGGAAATTATATCTTCAAATATGCAAAAGCCATATCACCTTCTGTTTTGGTCTAGTATGATCCAATGTCCTTATGGTTCTTAGAAGTCATTTTCTCTTCCAGAATCAAAATACCCCACAAACCAAAATATCTACTCACTTTAAGTTCTTCTGGAGTTCTAGAAAGCAATACATAGCTGCCATTGTGATTTCATTTTGATCTTGGTCACCTTTCACTAACAGCCTTGGTCATGATCCTTACCCAAAGGGCTGTTTGAGAATTTCCTTGAGAATCATTCATGTTCAAGAAACTGGGATGAAAAATTGTTTAGCTTATAAACTAACAACCTGAAATTTGGGCTCTTTTTCTTTTTATTAAACTGGAAAACTTAAACAGCTTAATCTTTAGTCCAAGTTCCTCTTTCTCTCTATCAAATAGAGCTATAAAAATGCAGTTGAGGCACTTCCCACTTACAGTGGGAAGGGGCTCTGGCTCTGGGTCTGGCTCTGGGGCCATAGTGAGTTCATATGTGGTGTGCTTAGGTTCGGGCCTTGCTTGCTAGGACCACCTGGATTGCGGATAGGAGCCCAGTGCCACTCCAGACAGGTAGAACTTAGATTGACTCTTGGGTTGCTAGACAATTGATTCGCTGGTTTGTGCCTTCGGGCTTAGGTCTAAGCCCTAAACCTTGCAGGGTGTGGCTGCCAGGGCTGGGTGGCCCTTCCCACTTGCAGCCAAAAGTGACTCTGGCTCTGGGTCTGGCTCTGGCGCCATAGTGAGTTCGTGTGTGGGATGCTCAGGTTTGGGCCTTGCCTACTAGGACCACCTAGAGTGTGGCTAGGAGCTTGGCACTGCTCCAGACAGGTAATCATCCCCCACCCCCCAATTGGAATTGAGAAGAGAGTATCCAAGTGGATTTTTCTGGAAAACCCTCAGAACAGAAAGGGAGAGAGACTTAGACTTCCAATATCCAATATATAAACAAAATTGAAAGCCTGAAACCTAGACAAGCCAACACTCCATAAACAAGGAGGGAAAAAAAGCATTGGAAGGAGGCAAGCAAAACAAAAAAGCCTTCAACATAGTGAAAAGACATTTGTGATAGGCATCGGAATACAGGCAAAAACAAAAAAGAAAAGTGGGAACCCTCATGCCTGGGACAAGGCGAAGGGATAACATGGGAAAGGTGCAGGATAATTCTGCACCAAGTTCTACCAACCCTGTAGGAGATAGCTACAATGGGACCCCCTGGAAGTGACCCAAGAAACAGATCTTAGAGGAATAAGTGCAGACCTATGCAAAGAAATTAAAGAAAATAAAGAACTCAGAGAGCTAAAGAGAGACAATGAAAAACTCAAAAAGGACCTAGAGGGATGCAATGACAAATTTCAGAAAGAACTAAAGGGAGAGAATGGCAAACTCCAGAAAGGACAAGAGGAAGAAAAAAGCAAACTCTGAAAGGAAGTAGAAACACTGAAAAAGGAAGACAACCAGCAAAGTAAGGAGCACCAAGAAGAGATTGAGCAGCTCAAAAAGGAAATGGAAATACTAAAGAATATACAAGATGAAATGAAAAACGAAATACAACACTCATCCAATCAAGAAGAATGGAAAGGAAAAAGCCTCAGAAATAAAATGGAGTAAGCAGAACAAAGAATATCAGACCAGTAAGATAACACAGAGCAACTAAAAAGCTCAAATAAATGAATAAAGAATATGAAAATAAATAAATAAAGAATATGAAAAATTTAAAAATACGCAAAAGTGGGACAACCAGGAAATATGGGACACTATGAAAAGATGAAACCTATGCATCATAGGCATAGAGGAAGGAGAAGAATGTCAAGAGAAAAGTATTGATCAGATCTTCAACAGAATAATAGATGAAAATTTCCCCAAACTAAAAATAGACAAACCCATACAAATACAAGAAGCACATAGGACTCCAAATAGACAAGATCAGAAAAGAAACTCCCCATGCCATATCATAGTTAAAATGCTAGACGCCCAAAACAAAGACAAAATTCTGAAAGGTACAAAAGAAAAACAAGTCGCATACAAAGGGAAACCCATCAGAATGACAACTGACTTCTCAGCGCAAACCATGAAAGCAAGAAGAACATGGAGCAAAGCGTTCCCAGTGCTAAAGGACTATGGATGCCAACCCAGAATACTTTACCCAGCAAAAATGTCGATTAAAGTTGAAGGAGAGAGGAAAATCTTCCACGACGTAAACAAGATGGTAGAATACATGTCTAGAAAACCAACTCTTCATAAAATACTTGAAGCAATTAAAAAGGCAGAAGAGAGGAGCAACTATCCCCAAGCACCTAGGAAAAGAAACTAATAAAAACATAATCATAGGAGTAGAATCAGAGGCTAAAAGTCCAAATGTTTACTAAGGTGAAAGGAAGCAATATCCATCTTTCAATTATAACCTTAAATATTAATAGACTAAACTCCCCAATCAAAACACATAGACTGGGAGAATGAATTAGGAAACAAAATCCATCTATATGCTGTCTACAATAAACCAATCTCAATTTCAAGGATAGGCACCAACTTATGGTGAAGGGATGGAAGAAAATATACAAGAAAATGGTACCAAAAAGAAAGCAGGTGTTGCTATTCTAATTTCAGACAAAATAGACTTCAAAGCAAAAGAAATAAAACGAGACAAAGAGGGCCATTACATATTTATTAAAGGAACAATTGACAATGAAGATCACACAATCATGAATATATATGCACCAAACTCCGGTGCACTGAAATTTATAAAGACAATTCTTCAGGACCTCAAGGCACAGATTAACCCCAGGACACTAATAGTAGGGGACTTCAATACCCCACTAAGTCCGACAAAGGATAAACAGAAGGTCATCTGAACTGAATCATATGATACACCAAATGGATCTCAAAGACATCTATTGAATATTCCACTCAAACACCAGAGAATACACTTTCCACTCAGCACCCTATGGAACATTCTCCAAAATAGAGCATATACTGGGACACAGGAAAAGACTCAACAAATACAAAAAGATTGAAATAATCTCATGCATTCTATCAGACCACAGTGCAATAAAACTCAATATCACCACCAGGATAAGCCCTACAACCTACAAGAACACATGGAGACTAAACAACCCTCTCCTGAATAACGAATGGATCAAGGACGAAATAAAGGAAGAAATAAAAACATACCTGGAGCTGAATGACAATGATAATACAACACGACAAAACCTATGGGACACTTTAAAAGTAGTCCTAAGAGGGAAGTTTATAGCTCCAAGTGCCTACATTAAAAAACCAAACCAAACAAAACAAAAACAAAACAAAACAAACAAAAAAAAGAGAATGAGCTAACACTGCAGCTAAGAATACTTGAGAGACAACAACAAATGAGCACTAAATGCAGCAGACAAGAAGAAATAAAAATCAAAGCAGAGATCAATGAAATAGAAACAAAGAAAACCATACAAAAAATCAATGAATCCAAAAGTTGGTTCTTTGAGAGAATAAACAAGATTGACAGACCTCTAGCCCAGTTAACCAAAAGAAAGAAGGAACAATTCCAAATCAATAGAATCTGTGATGAAAGGGGAAATATCACAATAGACAATGAAAGATCCAGACAATAATACGGGAATACTTCAAAAACCTATACTCTACTAAGTTTGAAAACCTAGAAGAAATGGATGAATATCTGAAATCCTGGGAAATCGCCAAAGCTCGACCAAAAAGAGATCGACAGCTTAAAAAACCAATAATATATGAAGAAATTGAAGATACAATAAGAAGCCTCCCAACCAAAAACTGCCCAGGCCCAGATGGTTTCACGGCAGAATTCTATAAAATATTTCAAAAAGACTCACAACCATTACTACTCAAGTTGTTTAGAAGGATACAAATGGAGGGAGTTCTCCCAGATTCCTTCTATGAAGTGAGCATCACAGTATTACCAAAACCAGGCAAAGATACAACCAAAAAGGAGAACTATAGACCCATTTCCTTAATAAAGACAGATTAAAACTTCTAAATAAAATACTTGCAAATCGTATACAGACCCACATCAAGAAGATCATCCCCACCATGAACAAGTTGGATTCATACCAGAAATGCAGTGATGGTTCAACATACAAAAATCAATAAATATCATCAAACATATATGGACTGAAAGACAAAAACTATATGATCATCTCGATTGATGCTGAAAAAGCCTTTGACAAAATCAAGCATCCCTTCATGCTTAAAGTCCTAGAGGGAATTGGACTGGAGGGATCATTCATCAATGTAATCAAAGCCATATACTGGAAACCCACAGCCAATATCATCCTAAATGGGGAAACAACAGAAGCATTCCCCTTAAAGGTAGGAACTCGGCAAGGCTGCCCCCTGACACCACTCCTTTTCAATACAGTGCTTGAAACCCTTGATAGGGCAATAAAGCAAGAAAAGTAAATTAAAAGATTTCTAATTGGAAAAGAGGAAGTCAAGCTATCCCTTTTTGTTGAAGACATGATTGTTTACTTAAGGGATGCTAAGAACTCCACCAAAACACCTCCTAGAAATGATAAAGAGCTTCAGTAAAGTGGCAGGATTCAAAATTAACCTAGAAAAATCAGTAGCCATGGGGCTGGAGAGATGGCCTAGCAGTTAAGAGCACCAACTGCTCTTGCAGAGGACCCAGGTTCAATCCCCAGCACCCACATGATAGCTGAGAACTGTCTGAAACTCCAATTCCAGGACAGCTCCAGTTGCGGGGAATCTGA